>SJYX01016881.1:388361-403349 GCA_006410675.1 Oreotragus oreotragus
TTAAGCACTAATGGAAATTAAAAAAACAAATTAATTATAAATTTTGCCAGAAGGTCATATATTTTCTACCTTCAGGAAGAAATTTTTGAAGGTGTCCAAAAGCAATATCTCAGATAAATATTATATATATATATATATGAATAAATTTACTCAGATAGATTGAGTTGAAAAACCACAGTAAGTTTTATAAGGTGAAAGGCAAAATTATATATTTTACTGTTAGTATTAATAACACAAATCGTGAAATTAAAAGACACTTACTCCTTGAAGAAAAGCTATGACAAACCTAGACAGCATATTAAAAAACACAGACATTACCTTGCCAACAAAGTTCCATGTAGTCAAAGCTATGGTTTTCCCAATAGTCATGCATAGGTGTGAGAGCTGGAAAATAAAAAAGGCTGCGTGCCAAAGAATTGATACCTTTGAAAGGTAGTGCTGGGCAAGACTCTTGAGAGTCCCTTGGACAGCAAGGAGATCCAACCAGTCAATCTTGAAAGAAATCAACCCTGAATACTCATTGGAAGGGCTGATACTAAAGCTGAAGCTCCAATACTCTGACCACCTGATGTGAAGAGCTGACTCATTGGAAAAGACCCTGATGCTGGGAAAGAGTGAAGGTAGGAAAAGGGGACAATTAAAGACAAGATGGTTGGATGACATCACCAACTCAATGGCCATGAGTTTGAGCAAACTCCAGGAGATGGTGAAGGACTAGGAAGCCTGGTATGCTGCAGTCCACAGGGCTGCAAAGAGTCAGACATGACTGAGTGATTCAACAACAATTAACAGCACAAATGAAAAAATGCTACCTAGTACATTTACCTTTGAGATAGGAAATGCAGTAGCAAAATACTTATTTAAAAGGAAACAAAATCTTTTTTACCAATTCTTATATGATTCAACCTGCATTATCTCTTGTCATCCATTTATAAGAATGGATGAGAGTTGAGCTACTCCAAAGGAGAGAAATTTGCTTGCTGTTGATTTTTTTTTTAATGATTTCAAGTTACTATATGTATAATTTCCTAATACTGTTGCCTGGGAGTCATAAATGTCACCACAAGTGCAATGTTTTGCTCTTATTTTGATTTCTATTGAATAAGCCTTTCCCTTTTCAGCCACTTAGTGTCACCCTATCAGAACACAAATTATAGTCTAAATTACAAAGTGTTCCTTTCCTCAGCCACAGTGGAATGCAAACTCCACGGAGCATAAATTTTTCCGGAGGGCAAGCAGTAGCCAATCTTTTACTTTCTTTCACATTCTTCATTTAAGAGAATTTCTGGCAAATTTATGCGATAGGAAAATAAATATTTTATTTATTAGACACTTTGGCATATTTACAATCAATTATTTTCATCATTCTATTAGAAATGTGGTTAATTATTACAGTGTCTAATATCTGAATAAAAACCAAGTAAACACATGCTTACTTATTAATAACATGCTGAAGTACATGTAGTCATTTTTAAGGATTCAGATGTTAATGACTGCAAATATTTCACTTGACATTTCTTCTAGACAGTCTCATCTCCAGATTAGATGCTAATTAAATCTGCTAATCATTCGTATTTCCTAAAGGGAAAGGCTTATCCAGACTCTATTCTGATAAACAAAGTCTCCATGATCTAGTCCTACGTTTCTCGTCCTAGCTCCATTGGAGCCCCTGGTTGCTATTCCCCACCTGTATCTTACACAGTCTTGACTCCCTCTATACCTTTGCCAACTCTGATATTTCCCCTTGAGATGCCACTGTACTCCAGTTTATCTCTATACATCTTTTACAGTGCATCTTAGATCTATCTTTTATATCATTTCCCATGAAACCAGCTATGGAACAGAAATGGTATTTTAAATACAAAACATCTAAAGTCAGAATTTTTTTTTTTTTTATCATTCTCTGCTTAATATTCCATTAGTGTGGAGAAATGTTTCCTATAATCAGTGTCCCTATAGCATATTTTCTCTCGCATCTCATTGTCTCTAACTGGGTCACATATCATGCTTACACTAATTATTAACAAGATTAATGAATGGACAACACAAATATGTGAGCCATCCATGGGGTTCAGAGAAGAGTAAATAGCTCAATAAAGCCAGTATTGTATAGAAGGCAGAGCAGATTTTGGATAGACAGTCATCACTGCTTTCAGCTCTTCCCAATGAAAAAATAATTGCTAACTCTGTAAATCCCAATTGATTTTTCTTTACACAGTTATCAAAGCAAGTCACTCCAGTCGATCTTTAATAGGCATGAAGAACAGCCTCAAAATTCTATCTATTTATCCCAGTGTCTGGCACACTTTGAATACAAGGGTCTGTGGGAGCAAATCTCGTTGAGTGACCATTGCTTATATTCTTCAGTCACAGAGTGGTGACTGTACTCCTGTCTAGAAGGCAACAAATGGAAGTTAATGGAAGAAGAACATGTGTGTATTCATAGGATGGTCACAGTCATCTATCTCAGTTCTACCTCTGTTACTTCCTAGCTGTGTGAACTTTGGCAAGTAACCTAAGTTCCATAGCTTTACTTTTTCTATATGTACATAGGATGACTTTACATGAAAATAAAGAATTGCAACAGGCTCAAGTAAATCAATGCAAATTACTTAGCTTGGGGAAGGAGACTTAGTAATTAGTAGCTACAATTGGTGGAGTCTCTTTGGATCAGAAAGTCATGGCTATTTTGTCAGTAGAAGTTATGGACTAAGATAAACCTCTTGGAGTATGTATTCTTTCTACAAACAAAACTGAGCCAATTTTCATATGGATAGTTGAGCCAAACAAGACATATTTGCCATTTACTGTCATGACAGCTTAGTTAGTAACTGGTAAACTGAATTCTCCCATTACCTTTTCTGGATTTAAAACAACAAAACAGTTCAAAATTCTTTTTTGATCATTCTTTTGAAAGAAACATTAACTCTATTTTTATATGTAAGGGAGAAAATCAATCACTCTAAAAGGAAAGTAGGGAGGGAAGGAATGTGAGATATAAAAGAAAGCTAAGAATATTTATCCCTTGCATTCACAGAGATTTGAGTAATGTTTTATAAAATCAAAATTGGAAGCTAGAGTCCTAAACTTTTTTAACACTTGATAAGAAAACATTCCACTGAAATTTGTGAAAGGAATTAAGGTTGCCTTTAGTATCTCTCACATTATATTTAACAGAGCAACAAACTCAGCTATTTACTAACTGCAATGTTAATCAAATGGTTTTTAAAACACAACCAAATTTGCAGTTTTAAGGAATTCAATAATGTTGCCAGTTAATAAAACGACTCTTACTCACATCTAACCTAAGCATGGTTTGTCAATTATTACCATAAACAGTGGCATTTACAGCAAATGTTTAACTCTAAGTTATGTCAAGGCACTTTTCAGAGTGATATAATTTGTGTTAAACCTGCAAAGGACTACATTTAATGGTCCATTTCAGACATGGCCTCTTAGTTGCTGGTACAATCTAGTAATGAGTGTAGAGCAAACCAATGTCAAGTTTTTCCATTCAAAAAGTTGCAAAGACTCTCTCTAAGCTGATCTGAGATTCATCTGACTACTGTGCCTCTTAATCAATTCTTACTTTCTTCCTCCACCTGCATTTTTTTTCCTGGTTGACACCCTCTTATATTCATGTAACAGTAGCACGGTCAGTAAAATCCCATCAAAACTGACATTAAATTTGTGCTTACTTTTTCCCTCTCATACAATCTGGAAACCATCTTCACTATAAAAGAATGCCTGGACTCCTGCTCCCACAAGCAGCTTGTTCTCTATAGAACTGGGCAACCTGTTTGAGATGCTCGTTAGCCAGACTCTAAGCCAGCTCATTCATTCATACCTTAATTAATCAATTAATTCATAACTTTTAGTGAGTGCTTGATATGTAAAAAGCACTGTTTTAAGTACTGGAGATATACAGTGAACAAAATAGACAAAACTTATTTTCCTCAAAATGTTTTTATTCCAGAACAGGGAGAAAATAATAAATAAATGTCAAATGTAGTATGACAAATAGGCATTTAACAGATTTTTTTTTTTTTTTGATAAGATGACTTACACAAAGAGGATAGGGAGTGTTGGCTTGGAAGGAGGTTTTTATAATGCCAAGTATAAAGGTTAAAGAAAGCCTCGCTGAAAATGTGGTAGTTGAACAAAGAGCTGAAGAAGGTAAAGAAGTGCCTTTGCAGGCTGAGGGAAGAGTAAATGTGGAGGCCCTAAAGTAGGGGAATGCCTAGGAAGTTCAAGGAAAAGCAAGGCCATCTGTGTGCTGGGTACAGAATGGGTCAAAGAGACAGTAAATATGAGGCCAGAAAGGGAAGAGAGAACAGACTTTGAGAGGCTTTGTAATCATTGCAAGGATTTCCCTTCACTTTGAGGGAAACTCAAACCAATCGAGAGTTTTGTGCAGAAGAGTGACAGGATCTAACTCATAGTTAAGAGCATTACGGTGGTCGCTGAATTGAGAGACGATTGTGGGTAGGCAAGTGTAAAAACAGGAGGGCCTACAAGGAACCTATTGAAATAATTCAGGCAACAGATGATGATGACTGGTAAGTAATTCAGGTGAAAATTTGCTGACAGAGATTATGAAAAGTGTTGGGCTCTGCATTTATCTTAAAAGTAGAGACTATAGTATTTGCTGATTGACTTGGCATTTGATGTGAAAGACAGAACTCAAAAATGTTTACAAGTCTCTTTGGACTGAACAATCTAAAGAAAAGAATTGTAATGCATGGATACACGGAAGATTGGTGGGAATAAGGGCAGAGGGAAGATGGGAAATGAGAAACTAGATTTATAGCAACATTATTTGCAGAAGTCTAGTAAACGTCAAATGGCGACATGAAGTTGGCTATTGGTTATGAGTTCAGGGAAGAGATCTGGATTGGATACCTGAGTTTGGAGATACCAGTTTATGAATGATAGTCAATGAGATTGAATGAGGTTTCCAAAAGTGTGAATATTTATAGAAAAATAAAAGGTCTGAGGTTCAAGCTTAAGATATCCCTAGCACTCCAAGTCTGGGGAAATGTGGGGAAATCAGCAAATAAGATGGAGAAAAGCAGTCCCTGGAGTGGGTGGCCAATCAAGAAATGTATTGTTTTGGAAGCAAAGTGAAGAAAACATTTAAAGGAGGGGGAAATGATAATCTAAGTTAAATGCTACCAATTAAGACAGATAAAAGGAAGACTGAAAATTGACCTTTGATTTAGCAAAGTGATCAATGTTTCTTCTCACTGGGGAGAAGAAGGAAGTGATGAAAGTGGACAACCAGACATGCTTCCTCATTTGAAGTCCTGTTTTTATGAGCCGAACTCCCACAGCTTCTATGAAGTGAACCAATTTAGGAATTCTTTATTTTATTATGCTCCAGTAATTAGTTCCTTATGACTGTGCCTTATCTTATTCCATGTTGACATTTTCAAGTTGATCTTTTTTCCAGACATGCTTCCTCATTTGAAGTCCTGTTTTTATGAGCCGAACTCCCACAGCTTCTATGAAGTGAACCAATTTAGGAATTCTTTATTTTATTATGCTCCAGTAATTAGTTCCTTATGACTGTGCCTTATCTTATTCCATGTTGACATTTTCAAGTTGATCTTTTTAAAAAAATACATGAAGGAGATAAGTCAATATTTCTATCATTGTTTTGCAGAAAGCACGGTTTTTAGAGAAGATGAACAGTTCATTGTCACACTTCTGGTTAGTGGCAAAGTGGTGACTCAGCTCAGGTCTTCTGATCCTCCTCCTTTAATTTCCATAATGAGAGAAGCGAAGACTTCTTACTTATTCTTTGGAACTTCCCTTATGCACTGCCCACTTCTGTTCATACATTCTATTTATTCTTACTTAATCCCTTGAATTTTGGTCCTTAGAGTTTTTTTGAACAGTTGCATATCATGACCTTTAAGGACAAACAGTGATATGACTTCAGAGCTTCAGGGAATTTGAACTTCTGCCAGGCTCTGAACCCAGAGAATAGTTTCATATGCCCTTATGTCCATCCTTTCATGAAGGATTTACTTCCTCCTAGCATAGGCGAAAGGTTGGGTAAATGACCAGCACTGTATTATTGAACACATATCTGCCCACTCTCTTGTTACAAAGAGTTATAGGCCCAGCATCTAAGTACTCAGTAAATCTTGTGAATGTAATCTCATATATCATCACAGTACACATCCTCTTTGTTCTTCTTCTTGATTCCTAAGAGTTTTACTTCTTTCCACTTTTATATACAAACATAAGGAGTCAGAATCTTAGCCACAAAAATATATTGTTAGGAATAGCAGTTATCCATCTTCAGCATGAATTCCTAGAGCTGGTCACTCATTACCACAAGTTCATGCACATAAGCATGCAGTTGAACAAAATAAATAGATTAGTCACAACTTTTAAATGATAAAACATAAATTGCAAAAATCATGCAGGCAACCGATTATATCAATATCAATTTCCTGGTTGTGATATTGTGCAAGCTAGGCAAGATGTTTCCACTGGAAAAACTGGGCAAAAGATATGTGAGACCTCTGTATATTTCTTAAAATTGCATGTGAATCTATAATTATCTCAAAATAAAAAGCTTAAAAATGATGCATATAAAAGAACACTCAAGGGCAAACGTCCTTTTCCAAGACCAGCAAACCGTCATGAAGTTGGGAAGGGAATGCACTAGAAAAGATACTGTCTTAGGCAAAATCTGTCATGCTGGTTGTTGAGAGTATAGTGAGAAAGTCACAGAAGTAAACAGATAAGTGATGACCTGTGAGGGAAAAGACAATGATGAATATTAATTTTATTTTAGCATCAAATATAGTAATTGTGCTTGCAGGATTAACTTTTTTGCAAAGATAGACTGCTTTCAATCAGTTGTCTCCCAGTCAGCCACCTGCTATGGGATCCTGGTTTTATGTGTGTTTAAAAACAAGAATTATTTAATCTATGTATCTGATGGGTCATAGTTTCAGTTTGAAGGCTAAACTAAACATGCTGCCCTTGTTACTATCCCATCTTTTTTCTAGTTTTCTGACCTTCTCTTTCTTTCCCAGGAATTCTTAAGATCATTGACTCTGCTAACGGAAGTCAGGTTTCTGACCGCCTAATAAATAAGCTCACCAGTGAAAAGCCTATTTTTCATTCTGTTTAATTACAGGCTTAAGAGACACTCAAAATGGAGGGTGTCTTTGGACAAATAATACTGTAGGCTGGGTTTACTTATCTCTTATTGGCATTGGCACCAAGCCCTTTCTCTGCTTTGAAATTCATGGCTGTGTCTGTGGCTGCATACTAAACAAACTGAGGCCCTCACACAGGCTGCTCAGCCATGCGGATGCAGCTCAACTAATCCATGTACCTAAATGGCCAGTTCAGAATAGTAGTTTGGGTAACTAATACAGTCAAATTACTTCTAGTGCACTAAATGTATGTGATCATAAATGAATCCATATATTATCATTTGAATTGGTTGTTGTGAACTACCCCAGAGCTTGAATTACAACAACTTGTTCTGAATATTAGATGATTGGCTTCAAAATTGGCCCTTTGAAATGTATGTATGTATAAAATGTTTAGATGAAAGAATTAAAAATAAAATCAAACATACAAGAAATTACCAGTAAAAAGTAAATTTCCCTCCTACTCTTGTTTCTTCTGACTTTCATTTCCGTTATACAGATATGTTGCCATTAATGTGTGCTGTGCTAAGTTGCTTCAGTCATGTTCGACTCTCTGCGACCCTATGGACTGTAGGCAGCCAGGCTCCTTTGTACATGGGATTCTCCCGGGAAGGACATTGGAGTGGGTTGCCGTTTCCTTCTCCAGGGGATCTTCCCAACCCAGGGATTGAACTCGCAGCTCTTATGTCTCTTGCATTGGCCGGTGGGTTCTTTACCACTAGCGCCACTCTTGAGAGTCCCTTGGACTGCAAAGAGATCAAACCTGTCAGTCCTAAAGCCCCATTACCATTAGTAGTTTTAAGCAAAGACATTCTATCCATGTATCAGCATATATACCCAGATTTTATATAGAGAGAAAACATTATAAGTTATACTTCCTTATTTGTTGCATAAAAGGTAGCAGATATACACATTATTCTAAGCTGGTTCTTTTTATTTAATAAAACCTGTTAGATGCCTTCCTATATCAGAATCTATGGTTTGCTCCATCTTTTTAAACAGCTGAATAGTATTCTGATGTAGATGAAATCATTTGCTTTTAAAAAGTCACATTTTGAGGGACATTCAATTTCCAATATTTTGCTATTGCCAACAATACTTCAGCGAACATCATTGCATGTAATAATGTGTACCGTGTGTAAGTAGTATCTGTAGGGTACTTTGCTGAAAGGGAAATTCCTGGTCAAAGGATATATTTAGTTTTTAGGTTAATAGATATTGTTTAATTATTTTCCACAGAAGCTGTGCAGTTTTCCAACAACATAAGAGAGGATTTGACTTCGCATATCTTCCTCTCTGAATAGTTAGATGATTGGCTTCAAAATTGGCCCTTTGAAATGTATGTATGTATAAAATGTTTAGATGAAAGAATTAAAAATAAAATCAAACATACAAGAAATTACCAGTAAAAAGTAAATTTCCCTCCTACTCTTGTTTCTTCTGACTTTCATTTCCGTTATACAGATATGTTGCCATTAATGTGTGCTGTGCTAAGTTGCTTCAGTCATGTTCGACTCTCTGCGACCCTATGGACTGTAGGCAGCCAGGCTCCTCTGTACATGGGATTCTCCCGGGAAGGACATTGGAGTGGGTTGCCGTTTCCTTCTCCAGGGGATCTTCCCAACCCAGGGATTGAACTCGCAGCTCTTATGTCTCTTGCATTGGCCGGTGGGTTCTTTACCACTAGCGCCACTCTTGAGAGTCCCTTGGACTGCAAAGAGATCAAACCTGTCAGTCCTAAAGCCCCATTACCATTAGTAGTTTTAAGCAAAGACATTCTATCCATGTATCAGCATATATACCCAGATTTTATATAGAGAGAAAACATTATAAGTTATACTTCCTTATTTGTTGCATAAAAGGTAGCAGATATACACATTATTCTAAGCTGGTTCTTTTTATTTAATAAAACCTGTTAGATGCCTTCCTATATCAGAATCTATGGTTTGCTCCACCTTTTTAAACAGCTGAATAGTATTCTGATGTAGATGAAATCATTTGCTTTTAAAAAGTCACATTTTGAGGGACATTCAATTTCCAATATTTTGCTATTGCCAACAATACTTCAACGAACATCATTGCATGTAATAATGTGTACCGTGTGTAAGTAGTATCTGTAGGGTACTTTGCTGAAAGGGAAATTCCTGGTCAAAGGATATATTTAGTTTTTAGGTTAATAGATATTGTTTAATTATTTTCCACAGAAGCTGTGCAGTTTTCCAACAACATAAGAGAGGATTTGACTTCGCATATCTTCCTCTCTGAATAGGCATCTGGTGCCATCACTACATGTCAAATAGATAGAGAAACAATGGAAATAGTGACAGACTTTATTTTCTTAGGTTCCAAAATCACTGCAGAGGTTGACTGCAGCCATGAAATTAAAAGATGCTTGCTTCTTGGAAGAAAAGCTATGACAAACCTAGACAGCATATTAAAAAGCAGAGACATTACATTGCTGACAAAGGTCCATCTAGTCAAAGCTATGGTTTTTCCAGTGGTCATGTATGGATGTGAGGGTTGGACTATAAAGAAAGCTGAGCACTGAAGAACTGATGCTTTTGAAGTGTAGTGCTGGAGAAGACTCTTGAGAGTCCCTTGGACTGCAAGGAGATCAAACCAGTCAATCCTAAAGGAAATCAACCCTGAATATTCATTGGAAGAACTGATGCTGAAGCTTCAACTCCAATATTTTGGTCACCTGATACGAAGAGCTGACTCATTAGAAAAGATACTTATGCTCAGAAAGATTGAAAGCAATAGGAGAAGGGGACAACAGTGGACGAGATGTTTGGATGGCATCACCGACTCAATGCTCATGAGTTTGAGCAAGCTCCAGGAGATGGTGAAGGACAGGGAAGCCAGGCATGCTGCAATCTGTGGGGTTGCAAAGAGTCAGACGTGACTGAGAGACTGAACCACAACATCTACCTCTTCTCACTTTATTATTAATTTTTTGAACTTAGAGATCTGATTATAATGGAAAGTTATTTTTATCTAATTATGAATGTTGTTAGCATCTTAAAAGTCATTTGTAACATTTTTCCACCTAAGCACGCAGTACTTCATCATTTGCTAAATAGTATCTGTTCCTCACTGGTTTGAAATGACAGCTGAGATAAATCTTTGTGTTTATTATAATTTATTTCTGAAATCTGTATTCTGTTTCATACTCTGTGCTTGCATGCTCAGCAGTCCAGATGCAGCTCAACTAATCCATGTACCTTAATGGCCAATTCAGAGTAGTAGTTTAGATAACTAAAGCAGCCAAATTGTTTCTAGTGCTCTTTAGGTATGTGATCATAAATGAATCCATATATTATAATTAGAACTAGATTTCATGAATGCTGGGGCTTGCACTGCGACATCTTGTTCTGAATCCTTGTATCTGATTCTTTGTGACCCCGTGGACTGTAGTCTGCCAGCCTTCTCTCTTCATAGAATTTTCCAGGCAAGAATATTGGGATGGGTTGCCATTTCCTACTCTAGAGGATCTTCCTGACCCAAGGATTAAAGCCATGTCTCCTGCTTTGGCAGGTGGATTCTTTACCATTGAGCTATTTGGGAAGCCCAGAAGAATGGAATTATGTACTTTGCACTAGCCGGAAATCAAACCCTGGTCTCCTGCATGAGAGGTGAGAATTTTACCACTGAACAATCAATGCTTTGCTATTCTGTTGTATCTATCTTATTGTTTACATGTGTCAGTACCAACTTTTGTACATATTTATATGCACCCCACCGCAGTACTCTTGCCTGGAAAATCCAATAGACAGAGTAGCCTGGTGGGCTGCAGTCCATGGGGTTGCTAACAGTCGGACAGACTTAGCGACTTCACTTTCACTTTTCTCTTTCATGCATTGGAGAAGGAAATGGCAACCCACTCCAGTATTCTTGCCTTGAGAATCCCAGGGATGGGGGAGCCTGGTGGGCTGCCGTCTATGGGGTCACACAGAGTCGGACACGACTGAAGTGACAGCAGCTTAGCAGCATACTTTTATAATGCCTTAATATATAGAAGTTTAGTGACACTTTATTGTTCTGTTTTAGAACTTCCCTAGATATTTTTGTAAACTTTTTGGTTCATGGTTGGGTTGGAGTTATTTCATTTAAATAAATACTGAAATATGCTCTGTTTAAAAATAAGGTACAACTATTATGCACAAGGAAATCTTTATACCCAAGGTTGGCTTAGACCTGGGCCTGAAAATAACGTATAGGAAAGGAAGGGCAAAGAGGGCCAACAAAGGGTGGAAAACAAAATAAATTTTCCAAATAAAAGTTCTGAAAAACAAGCAAACAAAAAACCCAGAAGTACCCTGGAATAAAACATGTGCTTGAATGCTTTATGTTATTTTTGCAGCCAGCTAGTTTTACGGTCAGCCTGGCCAACCCTGGCTTTTAAGGGCTTGACAAACATTATCAAGATTCTGACCTTAAACTGAAATTCCTTGAACTCTCAGTACTTGTGAACTTGCACCTCAAATTCCTGCCCCTGGCATGTACTTAACCAGTCACAAAGAGCCAGCATTAATGACAGCTCTGGCAGGAAGCATGACTTGTAGAGAAGTTAACAAGTTCTGAGTAAGACGGAGATAAACGCAGATGACAAACTGCTATCTTGAGCTGCTTGTCCTTTAAGTATGTTGAGATCCAGACTTTTAAGTGATACTTCAGTGATCTCAAAAGCAGGAATCCTGTGTCTGCCACTATTCCAGGTAACCAACTCTCTTTTGGGGAAATAATTTTCAAAGCTACTACTCTAAGGATCTGATTTGTAATAGATTTGTGATTTGGGTAACAACTCCTCTGATATTTAGAAATTTCCTTTAAGAAAGCCTTATCAGAATCATATGACTAATTACACTTACTGGTTAAAGATAAAGAAAGCTGATCATGGTGTTATTCCTGTGTCTCCTTTATTTAATTTGATTGCTGCTGAAATAATATGATGCAATTTAATCTTTGTTTAGCTTTGCTATGCCATAAAATTTTTAAAAATCAGCAATGCTATTGATATAAAATGCTATGGTAGGATTAAATTAAGACAGGTTTACTGCTGCCTGAGCCATACTTGAGGCTCAATGACTTTTCAGTGCTGAAAAATGCAGATGGAATCATCTTAGAGTTTATTTTGATTTCTTTGCTCTATCATTCTAATATCTGCATTTCTGTATCAGTGTTACTTGAATGCAATGTATCTGAAAGATTTATGTCTGAAATATGTTAAGACTCCCTATTTCATGAGTCCAAAGCCTAACATTGGAAGTGAGGGGTCAATAACGTCACACTGTGTACTTCCTGCTGGGATACAGCACACAAGACTAGGAATTGACTTAAGAATGAAAGGCTGTCTTCATTTATCTGTTAAGCTAGATCCTAAATCATTTAATCTACTCAGAAATAAACTTTCTTTATGGACAAAATAGGAATGTTTACTTTCCTCTCAGTTAGTATGCAAGTCTATTTGCAGCATTCTAGCAAAAGAGAGTACAACTCATTTTCTGTGCGTATAAATTGTTCATTACCACGCTCTCTGATGGCCAATTCATGGCTCCATCTGTAGCTCCACAAATCTCTTTGCCCAGATAAGGTTGGTGGAGTAAATATGAGGTGCTAAAGAAGATGAGCTCAGGATTAAGGGGGAAAAAAAGATATCTCGCATGAAATTCCCATCTTTGATTTTAAATTTTCTAACTCCTTACTTGTATTGATATTTGTATATTAGGGTCCAGGAAAATAAAAGCTTCACTGACCTCATTAACATACTTTTGGGGGCTGCCTATGAATGACATTTAATGATTTTTCTCGTTATACTTGAAAAGGGTCTCAGTTCAGTAGAATAACAAATATACAAACAAATCCTTTCGATAGTAGTACTTTCTTTCCTCTGTGATGTGTGTTGCTGTAACCAGGAAGACTCAACACAGAGGACTAAGATAATTGTGTTAGAATACTTATGGTTTGAGTCTTTCAAAGCAAAGCAATCAAGGTTATTAGCTCTTCCTTCTTCTTTGATAAACAGAGAAATGTAAATCGCAACAAGAATGTCAATGGAGCCTAGGTGGACCTTAGCCTTAAAGCAGTTAAAAATCACTCCTTCCTGCATATATTTAACATCCACTCTCGCTAATGGGATGGACTTCACCCCAGTTTTCATGTGGAGAACTTGATTCCTTCATGTGAAAATAATATTCACAAGTAATGACACTCCTTCCTTTAGCTAAAATGTGAAAACAAAGCAAAAGTACAAGGTGCACAAAAGCTCCTTAGAGTAAGCAAAATCTGCCTATAGACAAAAAACAGAGTGTTTTCACACCCACCTCTGGTGGTGTGTAGGATAAGAATCTGGCTCACAATATATATCTCCTGTCACTGCTGAGCTGAGGTATCTACCCAGAGATTTTTTTTCAATTAAAATTCTGTGCACCAATAGATTCTGCTATGGAGATTTTAATTAAAAAAAAAAAAAACACGAAATGATATAAACCCGCATTGTCTCTAGGCATTGTTTGTATTAAAGGATCAGACTGATGAAATGTTTGGATTTTATTGTTCTAAAATATGTGTTTCAGTTGGTGCTATCGGACACACCATGTGAAGAAAATGAAATGTAAGTAAATAACAAAAAGCTCCACAGTTTTATTCAGCATTTTCAAAATCTGAAGACTAAAAATGTCTCAAGTCATCTGAGAAGCACAAAATGAGTTTCAAATGGTCATTACAATTACTAGAGAAAAAAAAGTACATTACTTTTAAATGCAAATGGCTCAGTTTTTCTAAAAGCAGAAAAGATGCACTTTCATTGTGGTCACTTTTGTTAAAAAAATAAGGGGCCTCGTTGATTTCAAGGTATTTTTGCTCACTGTGTTCTCCATCCTGAAGGTTTTAGATGTCCTTTAAGTTCATGTCTTCCTTTATGACTGCATCCACATGCGTTAAGACACAGTGATGATGGGAGACAGTTTTCTGGCTAATTTGGTTTCAAATATAAGCAAACAATGATATAACCTATGTAATATTTCAAAATGTTTTGATATAAGTTATGTAAATAATTGACTCAATTTTCTCATTTTTTTGTGCTATAGGCTTAATGCTTCTCAGAATTCTATTCTGGAAATGGGGAGAGGCTGTCATTAATCAAGCTGCTGCTGATTAATGATAAATGAAACATACTGAGACTGGTGCAAGTGTCAGAAATCACTTCTGCCAAGTGCTGTCTTCTTCTGGGAGCAGTTCTCACTGCCACTAGCTGTTTTAATTATCATTGTTACCCTCCAGGCTGGGATCTTCGGGCTCTGTTTCCAGATTAAGAGGCCATGCTGGGTGGGATGCTTTCCTTGGCACTGGAATCCTTCACCTGTTTTTGGTGGATCATCCTGTTATTGATAACCTGCTTGTTAAGTATGTGACTCTCTTTCAGTTACTGCATGTTTCTCCACTGCTGTTTCTTTGCACTGATATTGGTCTTGCTTTTTCCTCTGTCTTCTGGGGTTGGTGACATAATGGACTTTGACTATTGGTTTGTTTAATTTTGGACCTCATGGCTGTTTCATCTTACTCTTTTATCTTCTGCTTTTGACCCAGAATACCAGAATAATGAAACTGTTTGTTTGCTTTTTGATCATGTTGCACGGCTTGCAGGGTCTTAGTTCCGTAACCAAGGATTGAACGTGGAGTCCTAACTACTGAGAAGCCAGGGAATTCCCATTAGAATAAAGAAATTTTTAATTGGAAAAATCATAAGTGTTGAATCTAACTCCGTCATCAACATGACAGGAGAATATGGTATTCAGTTCAGTTCAGT
>SJYX01016882.1:15391-30849 GCA_006410675.1 Oreotragus oreotragus
GAAAGAGGAGAATGAAAAAGTTGGCTTAAAGCTCAACATTCAGAAAACGAAGATCATGGCATCTAGTCCCATCACTTCATGGGAAATAGATGGGGAAACAGTGGTAACAGTGTCAGACTTTATATTATGGGCTCCAAAATCACTGCAGATGGTGATTGCAGCCATGAAATTAAAAAACGCTTACTCCTTGGAAGAAAAGTTATGACCAACCTAGATAGCATATTCAAAAGCAGAGACATTACTTTGCCAACATAGGTCCATCTAGTCAAGGCTATGGTTTTTTCTGTGGTCATGTATGAATGTGAGAGTTGGACTGTGAAGGCTGAGTGCCGAAGAATTGATGCTTTTGAACTGTGGTGTTGGAGAAGACTCTTGAGAGTCCCTTGGACTGCAAGGAGATCCAACCAGTCCATCCTAAAGGAGATCAGTCCTGGGGGTTCATTGGAAGGACTGATGTTGAAGCTGCAACTCCAGTACTTTGGCCATCTCATGCGAAGAGTTGACTCATTGGAAAAGACCTTGATGCTGGGAGGGTTTGGGGGCAGGAGGAGAAGGGGATGACAGAGGATGAGATGGCTGGATGACATCACTGACTCAATGGACATGAGTTTGGGTAAACTCTGGGAGTTGGTGATGGACAGGGAGGCCTGGCGTGCTGCAATTCATGGGGTTGCAAAGAGTTGGACACAACTGAGCAACTGAACTGAGCTGAACTGATGTACCTGTCTGTTCTTTCCTACCAGATTTTGATCTCCTTGAAGCTCATGTATTTCATCCTCTCCTTCCCTGCTTGGTTCCTTGACTGGCACATACTAAGTGTGCAATAAATGAAAAATACAAGACAGTCTATGGCAATTGCCACAGGATCAGCACAATGAAACCAGATAGTGCTAGTGGTAAAGAACCCTCCTGCCAATGCAGGTTAGACGCAAGAGACATGGGCTTGATCTCTGGATCGGGAAGATCCCGGAGGAGGGCATGGCAACTCACTCCAGTATTTTTGCCTGGAGAATCCCATGGATAGAGGAGCCTGTCAGGCTATAGTCCATAGGGTCGCAGAGAGTCATTCATAATGGAAGCAACTGAGCACACATGCATCACAGTCAGAACACTGCGGACACTCACCTTCATCTCTTGCCATGAAAGCTAGAGAGTCCAGAAATACTAGCCCTGATGTGCATCACTAGAGAAAGTTTTATGAAAAACATGGCACTGAAGGAGATTCTTAAACAACTGTGTAAGGTGCTCAGTCCCATTGAGTTTTGTCTTCTTTAATCAGCCTTTTATGACTGTTTCTCTTCATGTGAAATTCAGGAAATATGCATTTCTTTACTGAGCACATGCATCCTCAAATTTGCAGAAATAATCCAAGCATTGATTTTGAAGATGAAGTTCACCCCCAGTGCACACATTCTGGGAAATGGAGAGATCTATGACAGAGATACACATCGTGCATCCAAAGATAACTTCATAATGGTTTCTGGGTTGTTAATGTTGGAGGAAACCATCTCCTTTTAGAGGAAAGTTACAGTAAATGTCACCATATGAATAAACATTGTAGTGACATGCTTAAGCCTGGTTTTACTTGTTATGATTATGTTGCCTGACTCTTACCACCAGAAGCGACTCCCTCATATTTTCCTTCACATTAACATTTACGATGAAGGGGCAGCATTCCCTTGGCGCACATGGGCCAAAATGAGCCCCATTACACCCAGCAATATTTCAACAGTCACAGACCAGTGAGAGACCAGCCTAAACCCAGCTTGCTCCGAACCTTAGCATGTTCCACCAGCTTTACCCCAGCCAACAGGACTGCCATTTGAAATCCATCTGCTACATTTCATGGACCTCAGTTCTGATGTAGCAGGTAGTCATTGAGCTCAAACTGAGCAGAAAGGACCAGAGGTTCTAAGGGGAAACATTCTTCAGCTCTGCTACACGATCCCAAAGACATGAAACACCTAAGACAGCGCCGTGAGGCATATTTTTCAGTGCAGGAGCAGCAGAAAACAGAACATGACTCCCTACCCCTTCTTTATATACCAATGAGATTTGCTAGTTTAACCAGGGCTGCAGTACAAAAGCACTCATGGTTCATGTTATATTAATAGTGTGGCCTGATTATCAAAAACCATTACTCTTAGTTATCTAGCAGCAGCTGTATGAAGCTGCTATAAGTCAGAGTGACTGCCCACACAGCATTTGCTCCCTGCTTATGATAACAGTATTCTTAATGCAAAAGTGCATTTGTAAAATTATTGCCATTTAAAGATCAGGTTTGTTATAAATGAGATGTGATCACACAATTGCTTTTCCCTGTATAAAAAAAATTAAATGCATAAATTACACATCAGTATCTTCCACTGTCATGGCTTCACAAGGGTCAGTTTCCTTGTGGTCAAACTCGGAGGTATGGCTTTCAAAGCAAATGCTGTTAGCTGAATCCTGGCCAGGGGCACAAGCAGTGGCTTTTCTTCTCCTGTTCTTTGATGTCTTCTGTAGTACTGACTGAAGGCCCTGTGGATCCAACCCTTTTTTATGCTGGTTGAGGAGTGCTTTGTTTAGTTTAGTTTTGTTTTTTTTAAAGCAGTAATGATAATGGATCGGAAGCCATACCATTTCCCCATAGATTCAGATCATTGTTTCCGGCTCTTTGCAGAATTCCATGTGGCTCGGAGTGACTGCATTCATCGCTTCTTTGAGCTAATGCCACTGGTTGACTTTTTAATTCCACCCCCCTTACTGTGACACTTTCACAGGCTCAGGGTTTGTATGGAAGAAGAGACAAAGACAGGAAGGAAAGCAACTCTAATAAAGTAAAAGAACTCAGTTATAATGCTCACTAATCTCCTTCTCTGGGTTATATGTTTCATTATACACATTACCCCAACTGGGAATAAGAGAGATATGGCTTTACTTGTGAAAACGCGAGGGACGCTTACTGTGCATCTTTCCAAGCTCCTGAGTTTCCTTGTAAACAAACATATAAGGGGTAAATATACAGGACACTCTCTCCCCTTATGCTTTTCCTATTTGAACAGCATTTTAGAATCCTTGATTGTTATAGACAGTTAAGCTTTTCAGCCCTAATTCATTAAAAAAATATATATATTCATGACAAGTTGTTTGAAATGTGGTCCCTTAAGCTTTTTCTGTCTTTTAGAAACTGTTTCATATCACTATCTAAGAAGAAAAGCCAGCCAAGATTTACATTTTAATTTAGTTAACCAAATAGTTCAGACTGTGTTCTCCAAAGACAAAGACTGGTCTGTAAGTGGGCCGGATTTTCCTGTATTTTATTGCTGTAATTTGCATGAGAAACACCAGATCCTGTATAATTGTTGCTTTGTTGTTGTGATCCGAGTAGCTGTTTCCAATGTCAATAATTATAACTTGAAATGAAATTTAGTAGCAGTTAGGGGGTGGGGAGTGGAGGCGACTGCCAGCCAGTCAGAATTTCACATCAAACTAACCACAGTCTAGCCTCTAATGTGATGCGTGCAGCCACCAGGCTTCCAACAGAACTCCACATAAAGTCCCTGGAAAGAGCCAGTCACTTGAGCCTGGCTGCACTCAGCATCTTGTGCTGTGCCATTTTGTTTGGTGTCTAATGAAAAATGAGCATGTTTTATATATGATGGTTGCTAATTGCTTCATTGCCCATGCAAATTATAAAGGCAAACTGTGTCTTATCATAAAATTGGTAACTAGGCCAATGAAAACCGAAGCTTAGGAAAGCATTCTGTTGTCCATGCTTCTTTTGCTCCTGTATTCTCTTTCTCTTTTTTTTTTATGACTTTGTATTAAGTTGGAGCACTTTCTCTGTGGTCATTTACTCTTTTAGGTTATTCTTCAGTTACGATAAGCTTGTAATATTTGGAGCAAAGGGCTGTGTCAGATTGCCACTGTTGCTGAGGCTCCTAGCCCTGTGGCATCAGCGGACCTATCCACTGCTTTGCCCCAATGCTCCCAACATATCCGAGGGGAAGGACATTTCAAGGGAGGCTGCAACATCCTAGAGCCACGTGCCTACACTGACGCTTCATCGATATGGGAAGACTCTACGGCTGGTCGTCACTCACTCCTATGCCCATTGTATTCAAAGTAACACGAAGCCAACTGTGTGGAAAAAGTAGAATGAGAGGGTAAGCCAGCTGGGGAACAGAATGCCTCCTAAGACCTCCAGGAAGAGTGGGGTGTTATGACAGACACTCATCTCATTGCTTGAAATTTGGGACCTCCTAAGCCCCTTGCACCCTTGACTCAGGCTACTTTCCAATTTTCTGATAATCAGCCCAGAGCTAACAGACAGCCATTTGTTGTCTTCCATGTTGTTTTTCTTATTGGAGGAAAAAGAAAGGTCTTCACTGAAGAAATTCCAAAAAAGCAATTAATATATAATAACTTAAAGACTCTGACGCTGGGAGGGATTGGGGGCAGGAGGAGAAGGGGACGACCGAGGTTGAGATGGCTGGATGGCATCACAGACTCGATGGACGTGAGTCTGAGTGAACTCTGGGAGATGGTGATGAACAGGGAGGCCTGGCGTGCTGCGATTCATGGGGTTGCAAAGAGTCGGACACGACTGAGCGACTGAACTGAACTGAACATAAAACCAAAATTTTATAATACAGTTTTCGTGGGGGTCCCCAACTCAAGGATGTCAGGGATATAAATGCGATGAAGGAAGAATCTTTTACACTCCACATAATTCCCAACTAGCAGAAGTAGTGTCAAGGTAACAAAGAAATTCTGCCTATGCACTAATTCCTCACCGCAGCTGTTGGGGTGTTAGATTAGGAGGCTGTACACCTTTCCCAGGAATATTAAAGCAGACTGTCTCACCGCCTGTGTTTGTCCTCGTAGCCTCATTCTTGCTGCTAGCAGAGCATGTCCCAACTGTTGTCAATTTATCAATGTAGCCTGCACTGGTGGGCACAGTGTGAGCAGCCATTAGGACAGGTGCCTCTATCCATCACAGCCAGTCACTTATTCCACCTTGTCAAGGAAACTAAATGGAGCTTTTGGAGAAATGTAAACAACTCTCTAATGGACAATCAAAGCGCCACTTTCTGAAGCAAACAAGAGGAAGAAATCTGACAAGACATTTTTAGAGGGGGGTTGGATAATATTTAAGTGTTTTCTGAAAGAACTTTGTAATGATTGCGGTTTGAAAACACTGGGGCAGTGTGGGCAGGAGAGGAAGTAAATGGGAAAAGTCAAAGAATTCAAGCAAAGTCCTTCTTGTGGCCAAACAGAAAAAGGCTTGTGAAGTGGTGACGTGCTGAGTGAAGGGAGGGTCGACTGTTCTGGGGGAAGAGCCGTAAACCTGACAAGAAACCAACTTCCAAACAAATCAAGAAACTTCCAGTGGAAATCCAAGGCTTGCAGTTGATCTTTTTTTTTTTTTTTTTTTTTTTTAATTAATGTGTTCTTAAAGTTCCAAATGCATATGAGGAGAGCAGAGAAACACTAATTAAATATCCACTACCCAGGACCGCCCTTCGTGGCAGAAGCTTAACTAAACAGATGGCCTTTTCAGTGTCTCCCAGAACACGGAAACTTCTGGCTTTGTCAAACCAGAAGGGGAAGCAACTTTCTCAGAAAATTCCCTGACTTTAACCCCCTGCTTGGGACCATTCTTAGCAGATCCGCATCCCCCTGCTGTGGTGGTGGTGAGGGGGTGGGGACAACCTCCAAAGTAGCAATTTCAAGCTAGGGCATTCGGGGTCACACCTTGAATGTCACTCCAAAGTGACGAGGTGGCCAGGGCAAAGCAATAGACCAGGTGTTCCTGGCACCGCAAGCCCAGTGCTTTTTGGCAGATGGACGGCACCACACTGAGCTGGTTGAAGCTTCTGGGTGGCCTTCCAGCATTACTTTTTGCTTACCCATTCTGGAGGCAACAAAGCCTGAAGTAGGTGCCAATGGTTGCGTATGAGAGACGAGAGGTGGTCAATCTTAGAGCAGGACATAAATAAAGAGAAAAGAGAGATGCTGTGGGGAGAGGTGACTTTCTGGGATCAGGTAGATGCTAGGGACCAAGAGGTCACTGCAACCTTATCACCTGATGTGTCAGGGAATAAAGAAGTCTGAGTCAGAAGCACTGAAATTGGCCCTAACACTTTCTCACAAGAGAATGCAGGGCTGAGACTACTTGGCTTTCCCTGGTGGGGGTCAGCTACTTTGTTCTTATCGCTGTTCCTAATTTATGGTGCCCTGGGATCTAGAGGTCAATATCCTAATCACGTAAGGTGAGCAAGCATTGGCTATTATCAGACGTCTAGTGGCACTATGACCCCAGCTCAAAACCCATGTCTGCCTGACAGTCAAGACCAAACAAGAGGATGCTGGTGACTAACTACTCCACTGGGAATAATGTGCATCTTTGTTTCTGGTTAGCCATTTTCCAAGCCAGTGCTGTCCATTAGAACGTTTTGTGGTAATGGAAATTTTCTGTGACACCGAACATAAAAGTCATCAGCTGTAACTGGCTTTTGAGCACTTGAAATGTGGTAAGCATGATTGAGAAAATAAATATTTAACATGTATTTAATTTCAATTAATTCAAACTTTGAAATAGTCCCACTTGACTAGTGGCTACTATTGTGAGAGACAGTTCTTGATCCATTTCTTGAAAAAAAAAGCTTGACTGCATATGAATCTAATGACGTTCTTTTGGAATTGTGCTGTTCAACATAGCTATCCACATGTAGCTATTTAAATTTAAATTAATATAATTAAAAATAAGCAAAAATTTATTCTTTAGTGTTACCGGTCCCATTTCCAGTGTTCAACAGCCACCCATGCCTAGGGGTGCTAGATCAGCCAAACACGAACACAGGATCGTTCCATCATCATGGCAAGTCCAACTGGACAGAGATGCACTGGCTGTCAATGGAGACACCAACTCAAGGAGCAATGAAACCACCAAAAAGACAGCAGGTCAACAAAATGTTTACTATGTATCTACTTTTTGCCTTTTTTTTTTAGCCAAATTTTATGCAACAGTGGTAAAAAGAAGATGCGCAGATCTGCCCATATGGAATTAGAAATGAGAGGAGATTCAGAAGAGTAAATAATTTTATTTCTGTAAGTATTATAAGAGGAGTGATTTCGAGCTATGGTAGCTCAGAGAAAAGATCAGCTAACCTAACTTCAAAGATCAGAAAAATTTTCTCAGAGGAAGAAATGCCAAAGCCGAGACCTGAGGAATAAGGAGGCATTAACCAGCCGTGTTGGAGGCTGTGGCATATTTTGCAAGGGGTCAATGGTGAGAAAGGTAAGCAAAAGCTAGATCCCATGGGGCCTTGTAAACCCAATGTCTGACCTTAATCTAAGAGCTCTGCTGAGCCACAGAAGGGCTTTAAGCAGGGAAAGAGACCAGTCATGGGCCCACTTTTGAAAATTCCCTGACTCCACTTGAGAAAATGATTTGCCACAAGGGTAAAGACTAGAGATCAGTTAGAGGGATGTTAGAATAACTCAAGCAAGACATGATGGTGGCCTAGAGTATGCTGGAGAAGGAACAGAGGAAAGTTTAAAAATTTGAGAACTGCATGAAAATTAGCACACAATCTTTCTTCATTGTTCTACAAAGTCTGCTTACTTGTCTAGATTACATTTATTTATTCAAACTATGCCATTTGAAAATGAAAACAGCAAACAAACAATTGGAAGCCTCTCTGTTGCTCATTCTAATATTCCCCCCAAATGTAATATGATCTTTATCTGTATCAATAGTGTTTATTGGAGATTAAAATCTTCTTAAGGCCAGAGGCCAAGCTTATGTTGGTTTGTACAGCACTCAGCATAGTGTCATAAGCAGATTGGTAATTAATTAAAGCTTTCTAATAATTTGGAAAGGTAGTTCAAATATTCTTAAGATAGATGTTGGTGGTACTATCTATGTTTCAAGATATATTTATTTTAAAGTAAAGCTTTAACTTCATTTTCTAGCAGAAGTTAACTCACTGAATCATCCAGGCAAGAAGCCTTCTTGATTTCTTGGTTTCAGATTTCTCAGTTTCAGATTTTAGATTCCTCAATTGCTTATTAATTTGCATATATACCAGTGGCAAAATTAATTTTGCTTATATAGTTTAGGCATCTGTTTTCATTAATTGATTATGATGAAAATTTACCAGCTACCACTTTACAGTTTTCAATATGATATGTGTTGACTTAATTTAAATAGCGTGATTCTGTTATTCCTTAAGGGAAAATAAGGAAGAACAGAGAAGTTTTGCATTAGCCTGGAGTAGAATCAAGTACAATTGAAAGATAATGAAAACCCACCTTGTGGCTTCCTTGGAGATTCAAAGACTGGGTCCAGCTACCTCTGAGATAAGACGTGAATCAGGACACCTAGGTGTTTACTCTCATCTGCAGCCTATCAGCAAATTTGGTCCCCAGATGGATCCAGAAGTATGAAAACACTTGAATTCTGTAGTACTGCTAGTGTTCTATTATTGCCAGTTGAACCCTAAAATCGCATCATGTATCTTGGCATTCATGGCCTTAACAGTCATGGTTTTCATTATTTGTGAGTGACCCTGAATGAAGTTAATCACCGTGGAACCCTTTTCTAGTATTATAATGAAAACAGACTCAGAGCAGCTATGTCACTTGCCCAAGGGCCCCCAGTTAGCAAAATTTGCAGACCCAGGCTTGTCTAACTCCAAAGTGAGCTTCTTTGACCACATTATCCTGCTCCCAACAACACAGTGATTTAAGTATTACTGAGGCATGACATTCAAAGGCCTGGTCTTGTGGCTGAGGCAGAGTCTGAATCACTGAGCTGGTGGAGCGTCTGGCTGGCCACCCAGGACTCCTCTCCTGGGGGCACTAGGGCTTTCCGACACTCTCCTCAGTGAACAAATAAACAAGACTGCTTGGTGCGAAACTGCTGAAAAGTAGACTAATTGTTTGGGCCTGGTGATAAAACTGAAAAGGAAATCACGCTTTTTAAGAACTTCAGCATTTAAAGAGTTCTTAGTCAATGATGATCTGACGGCAGGCACTCAGGGGCAGGGCAGGCGGACGAAGCAGAGAGTGTGGTTCTGACGTTTGGAAACAGCACGGGGTTATTTCTCTGCTGATGATCAGGGGGTGTTGTTCTGGAGATTTACAACCTCTGTAATCGCTGCTCTGGATGTGGCTGTAGTAGATGTGATTTGTGTCTGGCTAACATCATGTGACTGGATCGTATATGGCTCAGTCATTTCATGAATGCGACATTAGTATTGCCAAGAACACGTATGTGTATTTTCATATATCAGGTTCCCCTCAATATGGGAAAACTTACTGTAAAACTAAATTCTCTAACTCCCATATTTTTTTATTGAGTCACAGTAAAAAGAGGAAGATAAAATCCAGGGGTGGCTCTTCTATGTGCTGATCATTTTAATCCTGATGGGAAAATGACCCACGGAAGGTGTGGAAACAAGACTACACTTCAAAGAGCATGTGTCATTTTTAGAGAATAAAAGCAAAATTACCATAGGCGTTCTCTTCCTCCTGAGACCTTCTCCCAGGCTCTGTTTTAACTTCCTAGGTCCCAAATCAGTCTTCACTGTTGGATTACACTGTTCTGTTTAAATAAGAAAAAGTGAGACTATAGAAAACCACAATGCTTGAGGGAAGATTCCTAAAAATCAACATTGTCCCTAATCTAACTTTCTATCTTCCTCTTTAAGAGAATTTCTACTGTGCAGGAGATTTTTAGTTTGCCAAATGATGCTTGCTGTGTGTGTGGTTTTTTTTAATATATTTATTTATTTATTTTTTGCATATTTAATATACTGGGTCACCAGTATATAATTAAAGATTTAAAAAAAGAAAAAAAATAGATGTCATAAATTACCACATAGATAAATATATTCTCAAAAGTAAACAACATAAGAATATAGAAAATGAGCTGGTGACCCAGTATATTAAATATATTTATTTTTAATTGAAGGAAAATTGCTCTAAGTATTGGGTTGGTTTCTACCAAATATCAGTATGAATCAGCCATAGGTTTACCTATGTTCCCTCCTACTTAACATCCCTCCCACCTCTTTCCCCATCCCATCCCTCTAGGTTGCTACCAAGCCCTCGTTTGAGTTCCCTGAGTCATACAGTAAATTCCCACTGGCTATCTATTTTACATATGGTAATATATGTTTCCATGTTACTCTCTTCATACATCTCATTCTCTCTTTGTTTTTAAGCCTGGGTCGTAAAATCAGGAGATGATTCATTTGCCTTCCTTGGTCTTCTTTTTCTTGTCTTTGATTCTCAAAGCATCTGCAACAACATCCTCCATTTACTTGCAACTTTTTTTCCTTATTGAATAAATGAATGCTGAGCACATCACGCAAGGCAGGCATTGCTCTAGGTCCTGGGTATTCCTACCTGCAAAAAGAGAACAAAAGCCTCTCCTCATGGAGCTTACATACTGTGCATACCAGTGGTTGGTTGTTGATAGGGGCAATTTTTCCCTCCCCTCCCTCAGCCCCCCACACCCTGTGACAATGGCCAGTGTCTGGGACATTTTTGACATTTCTGTTTGATATTTTGATTGACTGGGAACGTGGTGCTACCAGCATGTCAGGTGGGTATGTTTATATAACACAGAGAATTCTGTAATTATATTTATACCTGTTTGGGAAGTTGGAATGAGAGAAGGCAGGGGATCTGAAGTGAATGTTTCAGAACCAAAGCTTGAATGTGTTGGTCAGATTTGAATGTATTGGTCAGATTCTTTGAGTTGCAAGCCACAAGATCAAGATACTCAACTAAAATGAGCTAGCAAAGGACATTGTATTAGCTTGCAAGGCTGGAAGAGATTGTAGAGCTTTCAGAACTGAAGGAAGGACTATGTATCAGGAAGCTCCCAGGGCGGAAATCAGGGGTTCTCTTCTTTCCAGGACTATTTTGTTCCCTTTCTGCTTTTCCCATTTGCTTCTCTCTTCTCCTCTTTGTGCAATGGCAACTCATGTGCTATGGCTGCAGAAAGGATTTTACCTAGTGGGGAGCAAGCCACTAGAAGCCCTGGCATAGAAACTCCAGTGGAAAAAGAAAACCTGACTTTGTAAGCATGGCAACATCCTTATATCTATCAAACAGTTTCTTGATCTTGCTCTGGTCATGTGGCCAACCCCTGGGCCAGTCTCTGTTGCCTGAAGTATGAGGTGCTTTCTTTGGTCATTTCCTTCTTTAAGGCTGGCAGCAGAAAGAGGGGGCTACAGTATTGTTATCCACAATTCATTACATCACAATGACTGAGCAAAAGGTAACTCTGTAAAAGAAACAATGTATGCAGGGAAAAAAAAGGGTATATATAAATATATGTCAGTAGAGGTTGTAAAATTGTGGCCATGCTTTAAAACAGTAATTTCAAACCATTTTTTCATTGAGATCCCTTCTATTGGCACACTTCTTCTTCTCAACCCTTTCATCCAAACTATTTGAGATGATATGAATATATTTGTTATATCACAATAGATTTTTAAGTATGTTTTGAGGATTATGTGGAAACATTTAAGATAGAGACACCCTACACTACCCAACAAGGAAATCTCCCCATTGATTAACACATGTTAATTGGACACCTACTATGTGCAAAGTTTTGTGCCAGACACATAGGAGAAAACAACAAAGAGTAACACATTGAACCTGCCTCTGAGCTTGTATTCTAAATGGGTTTTAAGGCAGGCGCACCTGAAAGTTTCCATAATACTTTCAGGCAGGCTTAATCCTGGCATCTCCTGTCCCTGCCTCAAATGGCAAATGTCACTATTGCATCACCTGTGAGTTTTATAAATTAGGCTAGAGCAAAAATGGCCCCTGCCTTAAAATATCTCACTTGTTTTCCCTTGTTTCTCCTACATTTGATGGCTTTTGGCTGATTCTGTTCTACCCACCAGAAACCTTAGGATCTGATGGGACACTCCACACTGTACTGACTGGCCAATAACAATGCAAATAGCCATTCATCACTGGGGACTATGCAGCTGCATCCACACCACAGTCTTTTTTGGACTATACCTAAGAATAGGATTTAAGCCCACTTTGCAAAGTTGGGATCTGAGACAAGAGTCCTGGTGAGTTTACCCAGTGATACCCATTCCTGGTGGTAGAAACAATGGGGAAGAACCTACCTCTGCCAGATACTACATTAGACTCTACTACACACTGTCTCATTTAACCCTCCCAAAGCCCCAGGAGGCAGTCATCATATTCCCTCCTTAGGTGTGAAAACTATTACCCAGAATGACTAATTGGTGGGAACAAAGTCTCAGATGAAAGCTGAGCCACTGGGAGTAGAACACTGATGTATGTGTCTGCTTCTGTAGCCTGTGTTCTTTCCACTTTTCTGTGTTCTGTCCCACCCCACCACCACCCTTTCCTAAAGCCCCAGAAATTATTGGCCTGTTCAAAACAGGAGGTTAAAAAGCAGAACCTTCCCTGCTGGACTCTCCTCTGCAAGCACAATGAATTTCTTCTTCTAAGTAAACATAGAAACCCACACAGGCAATGAAGATTCCCTCCATCCTGAACAGTGCTAGTGTTTCCCTGTTTCCTGTTAAAACTAATAATTAACTTCTGTCAAGCTTGGTAAAAATGTTAACAGGGTCTTGCAACTCTCCACATGCACAGAAACATTATTATTATTAATTTTTAAATATGAGAGTGGTTTTCTCTGTGAAAAATGCTTTTGCCCTCACAGTCTAAGGCATTCAGTCACTCAAGTCGTCATAGAAGAAAAGTGGAGAATGCAGATTGAAGGGTATGGTTTGTAGATCTCACTTATTTTTGAAATAAAGGATGACTTCCAAAAAAATGACATGAGTACAGAGCTTGTATAATCTCCATTTGCAGTGATTTTTCTTGATTGATGTGCCATTAATACTTTAATTGGCAACAGGTGCAGCTGATTGTTGGTTCCTATGCTGAGAAATCTGAAATTGAACATAAGGTTCTGATAAATTAATAAACTCCTCTGCTCCAAACAGTTGTTGCTGTGAACTAACTTTCCATGGAGTGCTGCTCCATCAAGCACACTGAATTCTTTATGTTAAAAAGTGAAGTGTTACTTAATGATAAATTAAAATTTCACAAAGAGCCACAGAAAGAACACAATAACATCCCCTCCCAGGGAAAAGGGAAATTGCTGGAAGGAGCAGAAGAATGTGATTTATGAAATAAATTGTTTCCCTTTTGTAGACCAAAGTGTTTTGTCTCTGGATTCCATGTCACATTATTAAAATAATTTTGTGTTATTTAATATAAATAGTAGAAGGGAGAATAAAGGATTTTTACATAAGGTCCTTTTCCTCTCTGAGGTAAAATTTAATATTGAGGAGAAGCCTAGGAAAAAATATCCTGAAGGTTCTATAAAGGATCTTTAAGTTATGTTTTGTTTTATTTATTAGCCTCACATATGTTGAGGCCATTTATAAATTTTTCTTGCAAAAATTTGACTCCAATGGAGACAGAGGGTTGTTGGCACTAATTTTCCATCAGTGAGGAATATCCCTGGTCACGATGGCAAGTGAGCACAGGTTGTTGTCTCCGTCCCCTGAACCAAACCTAGAAAATGACTCAGGATGTAAGGAGGTAGATGGAGGTCAGAGCTTCACACTCCCATCCATTGGGACACAAGTGGCGAGAAACCCTAACAGATGCAGAACGTGGGCCTCGTGTAGGGAGAGGGGAATGGTAATTCGAAGAGGAGAGGGTCCCAGACTGCAGAGCAGAGACTGGATAGGGGAGAGCTTTCTACTGACAGTTGTGCTGCCTTTTCTCCCCTAAATAGATTGTTGCTGCACTGTGGCTCTCACAGGTCAGAAAGTCAGCTCTAGAAACCTAGAGCCATCATGGGGCACCGGAGCTAAATCAGGTGACACCAGGCAAGGGTGAAGGTCCAGTGTCACTGAGTACAGGTCAGTTGGCTGACCACATGGGTATTTTCTCCTCTTCTCCCTTCCCCTGATACTACAGGCTATGCAGGGAGCAAATGGCTATGAGATTAAACTTGTGGAATGGAAAAAACAAGGATGTATTAAACATAGAAAAGTCATCTCTAGACATTCTTGCTCTCCATCCTGCTCATCTCAAGAAAAACTTCCCCAGATGAGCAGGCCAGGATTTAGACGTTTGCTCCTCCTCCCATATTTGACAGGACTAGCAAAGGCAGCTAAGAGTCCCAAGGAAACGAAGGGGTAAGCTTACAGGGGAAGCTTACAGGCATCTGAAAAGCATCAGAAAAATGAACAACTGGAACACCCTACACCAAAGAGAGTTGAATAGACAGAACAGGCAGAACAAAAGTTTGAAATAAGTATAAATACCTCCAGAGAAAGAGAAAGTAGATAATATAAGCATAAAATGCAAGCAAGCATTATAAAAGAACATCAATTAGAATTACTGTGTATGAAAAACATAACCGTTAAATTTAAACCTGATTGGGGTGGTTGAAGAGCAGAATGGACACAGTCATAGAACAGAAGGTTCCAGTCCAGTTCAGTCGCTCAGTCGTTTCCAACTCTTTGGGACGCCTTGAACTGCAGTACCCCAGGCCTCCTTGTCCATCACCAACTCCCAGAGTCCACCCAAACCCATGTCCATTGAGTCAGTGATGCTATCCAACCATCTCATTCTCTGTCGTCCCCTTCTCCTCCTGCCCTCAATCTTTCCCAGCATCCGCGTCCTTTCAAAAGAGTCAGCTCTTCGCATCAGCTGGCCAAAATATTGGAGTTTCAGCTTCAACATCACTCCTTCCAATGAACACCCAGGACTGGTCTCCTTTAGGATAGACTGATTGGATCTCCTTGCAGTCCAAGGGACTCTCAAGAGCCTTCTCCAACACCACAGTTCAAAAGCATGAATTCTTCTGCACTCAGCTTTCGTTATAGTCCAGCTCTCACATCCATACATGATCACTGGAAAAACAATAGCCTTGACTAGACAGTCCTTTGTTGGCAAACTAATGTCTCTGCTTTTCAATATGCTGTCTAGGCTGGTCATAACTTTCCTTCCAAGGAGTAAGCGTCTTTTAATTTCATGGCTGCAGTCATCATCTCCAGTGATTTTGGAGCCCCCCAAAATAAAGTCTGACACTGTTCCCCCATCTATTAGCCATGAAGTGATGAGACTGGATGCCACGATCTTAGTTTTCTGAATATTGAGCCTTAAGCCAACTTTTTCACTCTCCTCTTTCACTTTCATCAAGAGGCTCTTTAGTTCCTCTTCACTTTCTGCCATAAGGGTGGTGCCATCTGCATATCTGAGATTATTGATATTTCTCCCAGCAATCTTGACTCCAGCCTGTGCTTCCTCCAGCCCAGCGTTTCTCATGATGTACTCTGCATACAACTTAAATAAGTAGAGTGACAATATATAGCCTTGACGTACTCCTTTTCCTATTTGGAACCAGTCTGTTGTTCCATGTCCAGTTCTAACTGTTG
>SJYX01016883.1:0-13306 GCA_006410675.1 Oreotragus oreotragus
TTCTTGGCACTAACTTGAAGCTTAGTATCTTAGAACATAATGATGTATTTGCTGTTGTTTTTTAGTCATTAAGTCATGCCTGACTCTTTTGTGACCCCATGAACCATAGCCTACCAAGCTCTTCTGATCATGGGATTTCCCAGGCAAGGATATTGGAATGGGTTGCCATTTCCTTCTCCAGGTGATCTTGCTGACCCAGGGATTGAAGCCATGTCTCCTGCATTAGCAGGCAGATTCTTTACTGCTAAGCCATCAGGGAAGTCCTGATATATTAACTTTCATCATTTTCTGGGTTCTCCAGGCTGCTTGTTGATTATTTTTTGTATGAGGTTGTCTGGGCTGCCTAGGACCCAGGCTGGGACTACAACATCCAAAATACTTTTACATACAAGTCCTAGACCTCTCCCAGGATAGCTAGAAAGGCTGTGTCTCTTTACAGCAAGAATTTCAACTTATAATGTGGTGGTTTATGGCTCCAAGACTGAAAGTAGAAATTCTGAGGTTTATCAAAAGCTAGGCCTAGAACTGGAACAGACTTACTTCAGCTGCATTCTATGGGAAAAAACATTTCATACAGCCTACCTCATCAAAGAGGAAAAACAGATTTCACTTTTTGAAGGCAGCAATAGCAATAGTATGAAGGTATGAGAGAAATTATCAATATTCATAGATTTTCTACCATACTCCATCATTTGCACTGACTTAGTTCATAGATCATTTCTGAAAGTAGATATTTTCCTTTCTCTATTACCTTCCTTGATGTAGATAATGCCAGTTTAAGGGCATATATTAATATGAAAATTTATAAAATGGGTTATCCCTCAGAATGACAACTTAATATAGCTTCATAGAAATATTTTTCTTTGTATATGACTATAAGAGAAATATGGCCTAGGTATCACTACATGTGCATTAAGCATCTATTTCTTGTATTTTACTTCTTCAGTTTCAATAGCAATAATTAAATTTCATGGACTAGCAATTCTTTTGTTGTAAGACAAATTTTATAACCACCCCACACGGATAAAAAAATCTCCTGATAGCCTAGAGATGTGTATAAGAGACAGGTCCAAGGGACTCTCAAGAGTCTTCTCCAACACCACAGTTCAAAAGCATCAATTCTTCGGCACTCCGCCTTCCTCACAGTCCAACTCTCACATCCATACATGACCACAGGAAAAACCATAGCCTTGACTAGACGGACCTTAGTCGGCAAAGTAATGTCTCTGCTTTTGAATATACTATCTAGGTTGGTCATAACTTTTCTTTCAGGGAGTAAGCATCTTTTAATTTCAAGGCTGCAGTCACCATCTGCAGTGATTTTGGAGCCCCAAAAAATAAAGTCTGACACTGTTTCCACTGTTTCCCCATCTATTCACCATGAAGTGATGGGACCAGATGCCATGATCTTCGTTCTCTGAATGTTGAGCTTTAAGCTATACGTGTATTTAAAATCACATAATACATAATTTGATATATTGATTAATTTTGAAAAAAAAATTATTTTTTCATCTAATCTCAGATTTCATGAAATTTGTTAAGTTTTGGCCTGTGTAACTCTGAGAATAGTATTGACATATACAGAGATGGAGAGGATTTGAGAATGCACATACTCCTGATTGGTGAGTAAAACAGGGACTATTAAGATGTCTCTGTGCTATATTATCTTGAGTATGCCCACTGTCATTGGTGAATAGCCCTCTCTCTCCTCGAAAACGGGCTTCCCAAGTGGCACTAGTGGTTAAGAACCCACCAGCCAATGCAGTAGCCTTAAGAGACACAGATTCAATCTCTGGATTGGGAAGATCCCTTGGAGGAGGACATGGCAAACCACTCCAGTATTCTTGCCTGGAGAATCCCATGAACAGAGGATCCTGGTGGGCTACAGTCCACAGAATCACAAAGAGTCGGATAGGACTGAAGTGACTTAAAACATGTAACACACCCTCCAAAAGAGTTTTTTTTTTTTTAATTCATATATAGGAAGATCATTCTGTATCATTCATTAACTTATACAGGTCTTTCATACTTTAATTCAATTCTTAGTTTAAACTTCTTCTTCCAGAAAATGATACTATGAGTTTCCTCTCTTTTATAAGCCTGAGGCATTCTTTTTTAAAACTTCGAGGAGATTCTCATAGAGTAAATAAATTCTTGCTGAAACAGTCTTTCCACTTAATCACTTAAAAAAAAATTAAAGGTCTTCATTCATGCATTCAGATTCACGAGTGTAAAACTAAGTTGACTGATTTTGAAAAAGGCCATATTGAAATCATTTTCTGCTCCAGAAATAAGAGTATTATGTAAATAACACAAATGAAGGAGGTATTTTATCTCCGTTGACACACTATGTTCTGATTTTATCTAGCATCTCTTTTCATATATATCCAGTGGTCTCACATTAATTTAAATACATGTGTGAAGAACAACCTATGGATATTTATAACTCTGTATTCCTTTCTTAAAGATAACAACAAACTAAAATGTTTTGCTAAAAGGAAAGCAGATAATATGAGAAGGCTAGCAGATAAGGGAAATAAGTTAGAGAGCTTGAAAAAGTAAAGTAGGTCACTGAGACATGCTGAAAATATGCAATATCTTTTTAAAACTGAAGTAACTCTTTAAAAATATACTCCAGCCAGTGATTTTTTAAAATAGAAAAGCTTAAGACTTAAAATCACAGAATACTATTTATAGAAAGAACCAGTACGTGATTTGGAAAAAAAAAGTCTTCTCTAGTAAGTGTGAAAAACTGATAAGAAACCTTGCTTAAAGAGTGAGTTCACTTTAACAGGACCCTTATAAGGTCATTGTGCAGAACTGGTGAGAAAAGCAAAAATATTTCTGGGAATCAAGTAGAAATAGCTTTGAATAACTTCAGTCTGCATAAAATAATGCCATATTTAAAACAAATCTAAAAATTACTCTATGTAGAGGATGGACCTAAAACAGGCACACAGTAAAAGAATGTGAGGTTAACAAATTTGAGGCAATTGAATAATTTAGTGTTTCAGGGTTGTATATAATTATTGTTCTTTATAGTCAGAGGGATGCAAAGTAAATTGGTCTTTTTAGAAGCACACTTAGTAGAAAAATCCTTTATCTACCCTTCTCCTACAGCCTCTTGCTTCCCACAGTCTTATGCAATTTTTAAAAAACAAATTAAAAGCAGGCCACTCATTCACATATACAAGAATCTCTTCCTCTTTGGAACATTCCTTAATTCTCTCCTTTCCATTTCATACTCCTCCTATGTTCTCTGGTATATTATTGCAGAAATTTGATGTTTAAACTTTCCTTCCTTCTTCAAATCTATCACCAACTCAAATACCTCCACAAAATTCCCCAAAGAATACATGTCTTCATTATCATTGCCATTAGTTGAAATCCACTCTTACCCTCCTTGACAACTGTAAAAACCTATTTTTTCATTTCCCTCCTTCCACCCTATTAGCTTCCAGTTTGTTCTCCATATGGCAGTATTTATTATCACCTCCTTAAGAAGTAAATGAGATCAAGTCTTCTTTTGTGCATGTGTCCCTTATCTTTTTACCCCAGATACAAAAGTAGTTTATGGCTCTCCACTGAGCTGAGAATGGAACTGATTGTACAAAGCCCTGTGTGATCTGGCTACTTTTTGCCTCCTCACAAACTGCCTAATTCCTGTGGTCCACCATCTACTGCACTTCAGACATACTGGTCTCTTTTCTGTCTGGCAAACACTCTTTTTAAAGTCCTTTCAAGTCAACATTTTTGCTTGTTCCCTCCTGCTTGAATACTCCTGGTATAATCTCAGAGAGTATTCACTAATTGCTGAATCTAAACTAAAAAAGTCACCTGCTTCTTTGCCTTGAGGCATAGAACTGTCCATGACAGGTGTACAGAAACAAGAAATAGGTATTATATTAGTTTCCTGGGGTTGTGGTAACAAATTAGCACACACTTGACAGTTTACAACAATAGAACTTTATTCTCTCTCAGTTCTCGATGCCAAAAGTTTGAAATTAAGGTACTGGCAAGGCTGTGCTCTCTACAAAGGCTCTAGGGGGGAAATCCTGTCTTATCTCTTCCAGCTTCACGTGATGCCAGGTATTGCTTTGTTTATGAGAGCATAACTCTAATATCTGCCTCCCTCTCTACATGGCCTTCCCACCTGTGTCTCTGTGTCTTTTCTCCTTTTCTCTTATGATACCTGACATTTGATTTAGGGCCCACCCTAAATGATCTCATCTTGAAATTTTTACCTTAATAGAATCTGCAAATTCCACATTTCCATTTCAAATTTCCATTTTTTAAAGGAAGATGCTAATTTGTGTCTCCTGTGACATGCAAGTGAAAGTTGCTCAGTTTTGTCTGACTCTTTGTGACTCCATGGACTGTATAGTCCATGGGATTCTCCAGGACAGAATACAGGAGTGCGTAGCCTTTCCCTTCTCCAAGGGATCTTCCCAACCCAGGGATCAAACCCAGGTCTCCCGCATTACAGCTGGATTCTTTACCAGCTGTGTCACCAGGGAAGCCCAAGAATATTGGAGTGGGTACTTTATCCTTTATCCAGCAGATCTTCCTGACCCAGGAGTCGAACAGGGGTTTCCTGAATTGTAGGTGGATTCTTTACCAACTGAGCTATACAGGTTTTACAAAAAATTAAGCTAGATAATGTCTACAAAGCACATAGTACAATGTTTGGTGTTTAAAAAGCATCTCAGTAGTTTCTCATTCTATAGGTAAGTAAATTCAATTCTATGATTAAATGAAGCAGTGTTTAATCTAAATACATGCTTCTTATTATTCCAATCTATCTATTTTTACTCTATCTCTATTTCCCAATCATTTTTAAAACTATGATGAACCAGTTGCAAATAATTTTTTAACAAACGCAAAGTAAGGTGAAAGATTACTTCCCAGATCTAACATTTATTTTTCTGTTCATTATTTCCTAGTGTCTTTAGACAACAGCATAAAGTTATTGTTATACTCATTTTAGAAACAAATACATATGTATATATAATAAGTATATTTTGTTTTTATATTTATTTTACAGGCAACCTTCAGGCATAATTCTGTTTTATGTATGTATAATCACTTTCCCCTTATTCTGAGTTTTATTTATTTAACTCTTTTGGGTTTCAGTCAATTTTTCTAGGAACTATTTTTGCAACCTGTGATGGAGAAATCATCAAAATAATATTTGCAAAATACTTCCAAATTTGTCAAGTATTTTCACAAGCATTATACATTTCAGACATTATTCACCCATTCAGCCAAGAAGCATTATATTTGCTAGCATTCTTGACACTAAGCTGGGTACTGGGATAAAGATCTAAAAGCTGTCCTCCAGTAACTAGGAAGCACACTAATGGGATGTGGTAAATACTACGATGTGTATGCACGCCAAGTGCTATGGTAGCCTAAACTTATGGTAAATGGTTCAGACTTGAGTGTGGGGCATTGTTAGACAATGGGTATCCCTTTTTTTTTTTTTAAGTACATAAGTATTAGATCTAAATGGGAAAGGAAAATTTAGGGAGAAGCAGCAGCAGATGCAAAAGCAGAGAGGCTTAATATGACTGGAGTCTATGTTTGTGAAGAGGGATGGCACAAACTGAATTTTGGGGAAGGAAAAAAAAAATTAGTGCCTAGATGGCTGGAAGTCATGCCCAAACATAGACTTTATTCTTTAGATAATGGAATGTCACTGAAGAATATTAGGTAACATGAATTTATCTATGTTTTAGAAAGAGGCAAATTACGAGTTAGAAATAAATTAGAAAAGAGTTAAACATTAGGTGGGAGAATAGGGGCTTTTTAGCCCTATTTATTTATACATAAGAGAAACTGGAAGGGCCTGATCTTTACCTTGTAAGTGAGGTTAAGGTCCGTCTAGTCAAGGCTATGGTTTTTCCTGTGGTCATGTATGGATGTGAGAGTTGGACTGTGAAGAAGGCTGAGTGCCGAAGAATTGATGCTTTTGAACTGTGGTGTTCGAGAAGACTTGACTTCTTGAGAGTCCCTTGGACTGCAAGGAGATCCAACCAGTCCATTCTGAAGGAGATCAGCCCCAGAATTTCTTTGGAAGGAATGATGCTAAAGCTGAAACTCCAGTACTTTGGCCACCTCATGAGAAGAGTTGACTCATTGGAAAAGACTCTGATGCTGGGAGGGACTGGGGGCAGGAGGAGAAGGGGACGACAGAGGATGAGATGGCTGGATGGCGTCACTGACTCGATGGACGTGAGTCTGAGTGAACTCCGGAAGATGGTGATGAACAGGGAGGCCTGGCATGCTGTGATTCATGGGGTCGCAAAGAGTTGGACACGAGTGAGCGACTGAACTGAACTGAGGTTGAAAGAAGGGACTGGTTTGCCTGTTTTTTAAACAACAATTTTTTAAATTAAATTAGCAAGTTTTTTTAATTATTCTTATTAGAGGATAATTGCTTTACAATGTCCTGTTGGTTTCCACCATACAACAATGTGAATCAGCCATAAGTATATATATGTCCCCTTCCTCCAGAATCTCCTTCCCACCCCCTGCCCCATCTCATCCCTATAGGTTCTCATAGAACACTGGTTTGACAGTGTGCTATACAGCAACTTCCCACTAGCTATGTGTTTTACATAAGGTAATGTATATGTCTCAATGTTACTCTCTCAATTCAAAGAAGGGGCTAGTTTTAAGTGACATTAAGAAAGTGACTAAATACTTAGCATTCATTAAAAACTAATACTTCTCAATGAATGTAAGTGACTTGCTTAAGTTTATCTGAACAGTAATTATTCTCTCTCTAAATAGAGTTCTTCCTAATTTATAGTTGGACTTCCCTGTGGCTCAGCTGGTAAGGAATCTGCCTGCAATGTGGGAGACCTGCGTTCGATCCCTGGGTTGGAAAGATCCCCTGGAGAAGGGGAAAGCTACCCTACTCCAGTATTCTGGCCTGGAGAATTCCATGGATTGTATAGTTTATAGTAGAAGATCTTATCATACCGCATTTGGAGAAATTTCTTTATTTTAGGGTCTGGAAACTCTATGAAGAATTTGAAGTTAATTCTTTAGGTTTAATTATTTTCTCTTCATTTTCTTTATGTTTCTATTATCTAATGCTGAAAAAGAGACTAACATTTTTATTTTCATTATTTCTTAAACAGCAGCATAAAGTTATTTTTATAACTCATTTTAGAAATAAATATATGTATATAATAAATATATTTTATATTTATTTTATACACAACTCTCAGGCATAATTGTTTTATGTATGTATAATCACTTTCCCCTCATCCTGAGTTTTATTTATTTAACTCTTTTGGGTTTCAGTCAATTTTTCTAGAACTATTTTGCAAACTGATGGAGAAATCATCAAAATAATATTTGTAAAATACTTCCAAATTTGTCAAATATTTTCACAAGCATTATCCATTTCATACATTATTCACCCTTTTATCAAAGAAGCTATATTTGTTAGCATTCTTGGCACTAACTTGAAGCTTAGTATCTTAGAACATAATGATGTATTTGCTGTTGTTTTTTAGTCATTAAGTCATGCCTGACTCTTTTGTGACCCCATGAACCATAGCCTACCAAGCTCTTCTGATCATGGGATTTCCCAGGCAAGGATATTGGAATGGGTTGCCATTTCCTTCTCCAGGTGATCTTGCTGACCCAGGGATTGAAGCCATGTCTCCTGCATTAGCAGGCAGATTCTTTACTGCTAAGCCATCAGGGAAGTCCTGATATATTAACTTTCATCATTTTCTGGGCTCTCCAGGCTGCTTGTTGATTATTTTTTGTATGAGGTTGTCTGGGCTGCCTAGGACCCAGGCTGGGACTACAACATCCAAAATACTTTTACATACAAGTCCTAGACCTCTCCCAGGATAGCTAGAAAGGCTGTGTCTCTTTACAGCAAGAATTTCAACTTATAATGTGGTGGTTTATGGCTCCAAGACTGAAAGTAGAAATTCTGAGGTTTATCAAAAGCTAGGCCTAGAACTGGAACAGACTTACTTCAGCTGCATTCTATGGGAAAAAACATTTCATACAGCCTACCTCATCAAAGAGGAAAAACAGATTTCACTTTTTGAAGGCAGCAATAGCAATAGTATGAAGGTATGAGAGAAATTATCAATATTCATAGATTTTCTACCATACTCCATCATTTGCACTGACTTAGTTCATAGATCATTTCTGAAAGTAGATATTTTCCTTTCTCTATTACCTTCCTTGATGTAGATAATGCCAGTTTAAGGGCATATATTAATATGAAAATTTATAAAATGGGTTATCCCTCAGAATGACAACTTAATATAGCTTCATAGAAATATTTTTCTTTGTATATGACTATAAGAGAAATATGGCCTAGGTATCACTACATGTGCATTAAGCATCTATTTCTTGTATTTTACTTCTTCAGTTTCAATAGCAATAATTAAATTTCATGGACTAGCAATTCCTTTGTTGTAAGACAAATTTTATAACCACCCCACACGGATAAAAAAATCTCCTGATAGCCTAGTAGTTTTCAGTTACAAACATTAAAAGGAGTGGTTTATATGTCCATTTGGTACAAACACAGGTTAATGTTAGATTCTGATAGATGGAGTACATAAAACAAATGATGGAAGATGAAGAGTCATTAATTTGAGGAAGTCAGTAAGAAATTCTGTCTACTCCAGTCCAAAAATATTTAATTGTGAGGCTCTGAGGAGTCATTTCTTTGGTAACTACTTTATTTTAAAAAGACTGAAGAACTCTAGCATTCTTCCTCTCCCTTTAAGTTTTTCATGATGAACATTCCAACTTGGCTTCCTATATTTTAAATCAAATAGTAGTAAATTAGAAACATTATTTAGGATTTGAAATTAATAAATACATTTCATATTTATACAGAAAAGCATTTATTTGAAGAAGGCAGAATTATATGGAATCTACTGCACTGCATAGTGTTGAAGGGCTTTTAAATGAATGCAGTTTATAATTGCACTAAAAATTCTGTATAATACATGTAAGCCTAAATAGAAGAGGATAAATTATAATAAATGTAACCCTGAAACACACAGACACACACACACACACAAACACATGTTCAAAACATCAAAAACAAAGCAAAAACACAAAGCAGGGCAAAACCAAAAATAACCTGTGTTCCTGAGCATTCCATGACTAATTTTTTTGGTTCAGTTATGTTATGTATTCAGAAGACTAAATGTTTTTAATTGAATATGAGGACAATCTGGATGTAGCTTCCCAATCCTCCCCCTGCCACATACACCTTCCCCCTTGATCTACTGGGTTGACTCTGTTATTCCTGATATCAAGGTATCTCTTTTAATCCTCACCCTTTGCTTCCAAAGCTATGTGCTTTGGTAAGAGAGAAATCTTAGCATTCATAATAACTTCATAGCTTAATTATGAAGTTGTACTAATTGTTTAAGAGTAGGGGCCATTTGTTCACTCTGCCTCTGTTTCATATAGCAGTCCACTACCTATTAAAGCTGTGCAATATTAATAAATTATATAAATTCCCTGTGCCTCTACTGGCTTTTCTGTAAAATGAGGATAACAATGGTAAATATCTCAGAGTGTTATAGTAAAAACTATAAATAAAGGTCATGCATATTAAATTCTTTAAAGAGAACTGAGTACACATATTAACTAATAATGACCTTTAATCTTATTAATGAAAATCCAAAGCCCTAAAGAATAGATATAGACAGTAAGCTAAATATATATTATAATCATAGCATATTAAAATTACTCTCACCCTTCTTTTCTAGTTTCCTGGTTAGAAAATCAGAAGTGACTGTCTCAGTCGCACTGACCTTGTAACCACTGCCATTTTCAATAGGCTCTTTCATCCATACAACGCTCAAGCCCAACATCAAACCTTTTTCCTAAGGATTAAATTTATTCTTGGAAGTATACACACTTATAAAATTTCGTTATCTCCCCTTTGACTACTGAAGCTCTGCTTTGAGCTCTCAGATAATCTTTGTACAATGTATGTAGTTAATACCATGTCTCTTTATTTTTACCATTCTTTATATTCACACCTAGGAAATTCAGTTATCTCCCTTTTGCCAACTGAAACCCTGCTTTGAGCTCTCAGATAATTTTTGCAAAATATATGTAGTAAATATGATTTCTCTTTATTTTCATCATTCTTTAAAATACTCTTTAGAAAATGTTCTTTGTTTAAAATGAAAGTTTGTATCTTGACAGTAAGTCGCATATATTTTCTTGCTAACAGCCATCTGTCAGTAGGTTGGAGTTGGACTGTTAACTGCTCTTAAACTAAAATACATTTTCAGTGGTGTGAAAACTGATGAAAGACAGCTAACTTATATTTTACTTCCTTTATTCCTCTGCACTACGTCACCTGCAGAGTTTTGTCCCCAAAACAGTGATCTGTCACTCGAACTGCTGCTTTCCATACCACAAAAGAAAGCAAGCCTGTGATAGAATTCAGAAGTCCTTGTGATTTGTTTGCTGATGTGCCAAGGGCTATAACCATTCTTTGGACTCACAAAAGGCCTGTTTTTCACCTTTATACCCTTTTAATGTTACTGTTCCTTCTAAAGCAAATAGTGACTCCAGGCCTAAAGGAAGAGCAGGGAGGTGTGGAAGGAGATAATAACCAGAACAGCTAATATTAGCACTAGGTTAAGATGTGTTGGGTAGCAATAAGAAGAAGAAAAAAGGGAAATCATATTATTGCTTCTTCAATGAAAAAAAAATAAGTGTCAAAAGGAAGATAAGTTGGAAAATACAACCATGAAAGCTTTTCAGTTACTTTATTGATATAGAAATATTTTTCCTGCTCTTTCCAGCTCAGTGCTTTCTTGCAAAAAAAAAAAANATGAAAAAAAAATAAGTGTCAAAAGGAAGATAAGTTGGAAAATACAACCATGAAAGCTTTTCAGTTACTTTATTGATATAGAAATATTTTTCCTGCTCTTTCCAGCTCAGTGCTTTCTTGCAAAAAAAAAAAATTTTTTTTTTTTAAAAATAGAACTGTTCAGGCAAAATGCATGACAGGAAGCTCATGTCTGGAGGATTTTAAGAACCTCTAAATGTTGTCAAGTATGAGAAGGGTGATTGAATCATGGTACCCTCAAATATAATAGCTCAGAAGGATTTCATTGCCTGGAATATGTCAATTTTATCATAAAGGAGAAATGATGAAAAAACAAGTTAAATGTCAGACATCACAAAAATCTTGGTATTTTTCCACTGGTACACCCAAACTGTACAATTTCTATAAAAAACAGAGAAAAGAATACCTCTTTGTAACATTCATTGTAGCAAAGCATGAAATTCATTACAGCAATATTCATTGCCACACAAGTATAAATAATTTTATAATTTCTTTGCTTTGTGTTGATTATCTTGTATATTCCTTACAGTTATTTTCTTAATTTATGTAATTTTATTTGAAGGATATTTTCTTTACAATATTGTGTTGGTTTCTGCCATACATCAACATGAATCAGCCATAGAAATATATATGTCTCCTCTCTCTTGGCCCTTCTTCCCACCTTCCATCCCATTCTACCCGCTACGTTGTCACGGAGCACTGGTTTGAGCCCCCTGAGTCATGCAGCAAATTCCCACTAGCTATCTATTTTCCATATGGTAGTGTATATGTAGTACTTGATTGGAGATAGGAAATTGAATAATTCTAGACTAAATTGTGTCAAATTTACTCTAACAAGACAAGGTAAAATATAGAAATCAGAAAGTCACAGCTGTTTAAATAACACAAATACATTCTGAAAAGTTTGCCTTGTCTATAATTACTCTTGTGGTGTTATACACACAGAGCTTTTTTTTTTTTTAATCTAGTTTTCTTGGTACTTGTCAGCTAGTTTTTCCATCAGAAAAACACTCCTTTNAATATAGAAATCAGAAAGTCACAGCTGTTTAAATAACACAAATACATTCTGAAAAGTTTGCCTTGTCTATAATTACTCTTGTGGTGTTATACACACAGAGTTTTTTTTTTTTTTAATCTAGTTTTCTTGGTACTTGTCAGCTAGTTTTTCCATCAGAAAAACACTCCTTTGAATTGTGACATGAGAATTAGAAGAACTTTTTGATTCCTCAATTTCTAGTTGCCTTTTGAAAAGCCAACCTAAAATTTTTTTGAGCCCATTCATCTTACATTTATGGTCTAAAGAAGTCTGCTGTATTTCTTATCAGAGAAGAAATTAAAGAAGAGGGTTGGAAAATCATAAAGTTAACTTACCAAGAGTGGTCAAATAACTATTCAAATTTTAGAAAATTTGAAAGAAAAAATATAGAAAATTAAGAAAAAATATATCCTACCAGATAACAACTAAGTGTAGGTAGTGAGAAGAAGATGGAAATAACTTTGAACAAAAATGAAAAATCAGTGATCTAATCAGCATAGTAAAAAAAAATTACAGAAAGTAAAAAAACAAAAAAGCAAATAACATATTTGTGGAAATTTAAATTCTGGAGCCAAAGTGTGTGATTTCAAATTCCAACCCTTTCACTTTATAGTAATGTGATCTGGGCAATTACTTTTAATTACTTTTTTTTTTTTTCTTGTATGCCTGTTTTCTCAACTGGAAATTGAAAAAATTTCAAGGCTACTTTATAGGGATGTTGAAGCACAGTACAGGATAGGGCTGCTGGGAGGAATAAATGAGTTATTACAGGAGAAGTACTTAAATAAAAACAAATCACAAGACTAGATATGGTTTTCTAAAAGAAGTAAACAGTAAGTGAAGAATTTTTGTTTTTTGCTTTTTTTTAACTTAGCAAAGGGACTCAGCCATACATATACCTGTATCCATTCTCCCTCAAACTCCACTCCCATCCAGGCTGCCACATAACCTTGAACAGATTTCCATTGTGCTGAAGTATGTCTTTATTAGTTACATATCTTAAATATAGCAGTGAGTTTTGTTGTACTTCTTCAGTTAAGTCATGTCCAACTCTTTGCGACCTCATGGACTTAGCATGCCAGGCTCCTCTGTCCTCCACTAACTCTTTTCAGATCAAAGTCCATTGAGTCAGTGATGCTATCTAGCCATCTCATCTGCTGCTTCTTTCTCTTTTTGCCTTCACTCTTTCCCAGAATCAGGGTCTTTTCCAAACAGTCAGCTCTTCGCATCAGTTCAGTTCAGTTCAGTCGCTCAGTCATGTCCGACTCTTTGCGACCCCATGGATCGCAGCACGCCAGGCCTCCCTGTTCATCATCATCTCCCGGAGTTCACTCAGACTCATGTCCATCGAGTCCGTGATGCCCTCCAGCCATCTCATTCTCGGTCGTCCCCTTCTC
>SJYX01016883.1:15557-59908 GCA_006410675.1 Oreotragus oreotragus
GGATGTTGGCAATTTGATCTCTGGTTCCTCTGCCTGTTCTAAAACCAGCTTGAACATCAGGGAGTTCATGCCTCACGTATTGCTGAAGTCTGGCTTGGAGAATTTTGAGCATTACTTTACTAGCGTGTGAGATGAGTGCAATTGTGTGGTAGTTTGAGCATTCTTTGGCATTGCCTTTCTTTGGAATTGGAATGAAAACTGACCTTTTCCAGTCCTGTGGCCACTGCTGAGTTTTCCAAATTTGCTGGCATATTGAGTGCAGCACTTTGACAGCATCATCTTTCAGGATTTGAAACAGGTCAACTGGAATTCCATCAACCTCCACTAACTGTTCGCAGTGATGCTTTCTAAGGCCCACTTGACTTCACATTCCAAGATGTCTGGCTCTAGATTAGTGATCACATCCTCATGATTATCTGGGTCGTGAAGATCTTTTCTGTACATTTTTTCTGTACAATTCTTGCCACCTCTTCTTAATATCTTCTGCTTCTGTTAGATCCACACCATTCCTATGGCCAAAGTATTTGAGCTTCAGCTTCAGTATCACTCTTTCTAATGAATATCAGGGTTGATTTCCTTTAGGATTGACTGGTTTGATTTCCTTGAAGTCCAAGGGACTCCCAAGTCTCCAGAGCCACAATTCAAAAGCAATTCTTCAACATTCAGCCTTCTTTATGGTCCAAATCTTATACCTGTACGTGACTACCAATAAAACAATAGCTTTGACTATACAGACCTTTACAAAGTGTTGTCTCTGCTTTTCAATACACTTTCTAGGTTTGTAATAGCTTTCCTTCCAAGGAGCAAGCATCTTTTAATTTCATGCCTGCAATCACTATCTGCAGTGATATTGGAGCCCAAGAAAAGAAAATATGTCACTGCTTCCACTTTTACCCTTCTCTTTGCTCTGAAGTAGTGGGACCAGATGCCATGATCTTCACTTTTTAATACTGAATTTCAAGCTAGCTTTTTCACTCTCCTCTTTTACCTTCATCAAGAGGCTTGGCTCTTCATCACTGTCTGCCATTAGAGTGACATCATCTGCATATCTGAGGCTGTTGATATTTCTCTGGGCAATCTTGATTCCAGCTTGTGATTCATCTAACCTGGCATTTCACATGATGTACTCTGCATAGAAGTTAAATAAGCAATAATATATACCCTTGTTGTACTCTTTTCCCAATTTTCAACCAGTCAGTTGTTTCATGTCTGGTTCTAACTATTGCTTCTTGATCCACATATAGGTTCCTCAGGAGATGGGGAAGGTGGTCTGGTACTGCTATCTCTGTAAGAATTTTCCATAGTTTGTTGTGAGCCACACAGTCAAAGGTTTAGCATAGAAAATGAAGCAAAAGTAGATGCTGAAACTCAGCAAAATTAGTTTTTCTGAAACTCCCTTACTTTCTCCATGATCCAAGGAATGTAGGTAATTTGATCCTGATTCCATTGGGCTACACCATGCTGGATCTATATTCTATGAGACTTTTAAGAGAGTCTTTTATATTGGGTAAGTATCCCAAATTTATGACAAATTGTATTAATCTTTGTCTTTCAACTTTTGAAGTTTCCTAACAAGCCTATACATCAAATATAATATTTTGTTCACAACTTTATATTATTTTNCATTGGGCTACACCATGCTGGATCTATATTCTATGAGACTTTTAAGAGAGTCTTTTATATTGGGTAAGTATCCCAAATTTATGACAAATTATATTAATCTTTGTCTTTCAACTTTTGAAATTTCCTAACAAGCCTATACATCAAATATAATATTTTGTTCACAACTTTATATTATTTTATATTTTATATACATTTATCAAGGGTGATTTTTATGTTTATGTAATAAAGTGGCTTTATAATTTGCATTATAGTTATTTTAGTTAGCATAATAAGATTGCATTTTTAAAGAAAGCCTGAGAAATCTTTATTCAAGTTTAAACAGAAGGCCATTATTACTTCATCTTGCATAGTTTCCATGTCTTAAATGTAATGCTAAAACAGCTTGGATTTACAGATTTACCCCTTGTTTTGATATTTATAAATATTTGTGAATAACCATATTAATAAAAATATCATGCTGCCTTAAGTATTATGCCTTATAACTATGATCCATACTTTATATACATTACTTCTAATTCTTATAAACTAATCTTACATGGTTTTAATTATAAAAGTTTGGTCCAAGGAAGAAAAGTGACATAACAAACCTGTATAATATTTATCTATAGCAAGAGTGAGTAAAAGCCATTGATCAACCTAAAGGTAAAATAATAAAAATTTTATAAACTATACAGTGCTATGCAAGATTAATTACTATTATTCTACCTAAAGATAATGAAACTTAGTAAAGTTATTTTAACTTATATTCTCTTGTTCATTGTAGAGCTAATTTTATGTAATTGATATTAAAAATTTATCTTTTATTTTAGTAGTGAGAGAAAGACAATTTGGTTTGTTCATGGATGTATAAACACAAATTGTTGGAATATGAAACTACATCTTTCTATTCTAAATTTTCTTATATTTATTTCACAATACTTACACTTTAGTTAGTCTGATGATCAAATGATAGTTAAATATAATAATATAATATAAATATATTTAATTATTTAAATATAATGTAAATATCACATACAAGTTTATATGAATAAAATAAAAGATTAGGGAGCCATAGGTTATGTGGGTTTATTACAATAAGAAGTAGACTTTCTTTTAATAGCTGGGTAATATTCCATTGTGTACACATACCACAGCTTTCTTATCCATTCATCTGCCAATGGACATCTAGGTTGCTTCCACATCCTGGCCATTATAAACAGCGCTGCGATGAACATTGGGGTACAGGTGTGCCTTTCAGTTCTGGTTTCCTCAGTGTATATGCCCAGCAGTGGGATTGCTGGGTCATATGGCAGTTTTATTTCCAGTTCTTTAAGGAATCTCCACACTGTTCTCCACAGTGACTGTATTAGTTTGCATTCCCACCAATAGTGTAAGAGGGTTCCTTTTTCTCTGCATCCTCTCCAGCATTTATTGTTTGGAGACTTTTTGATAGCAGCCATTCTGACTGGCATGAGATGGTAACTCATTGTGGTTTTGATTTGCATTTCTCTGATAATGAGTGATGTTGAGCATCTTTTCATGTGTTTGTTAGCCATCTGTATGTCTTCTTTGGAGAAATGTCTGTTTAGTTCTTTGGTCCATTTTGTGATTGGGTCGTTTATTTTTCTGGAATTGAGCTGCAGGAGTTGCTTGTATATTTTTGAGATTAATTCTTTGTCAGTTGCTTCATTTGCTATTATTTTCTCCCATTCTGAAGGCTGTCTTTTCACCTTGCTTATAGTTTCCTTNGGGAGGGAGGCGGGAGGGAAGGTCAGGGTGGGGAACACATGTACACCCATGGCTGATTCATGTGAATGTATGGCAAAAATCACCACAATATTGTAAAGTAATTAGCTTCCAATTAAAATAAATTAAAAAAAAGAAAAGTTGAACAGCTAGTAGAGCAACAATTATCTCTTAATCATATTGCCTCAACTACTAGTCCTTGGAATTCTCCTGTCTTTGCTATTAAGAAGAAATCTGGGAAATGGAGAATGTTAACTGATTTAAGAAAAATTAATGCTATAATCGAACCTATGGGTGCTTTACTACTAGGCATTCCGTCACCCTCTATGATACCACAAAATTGGAAAATAAAAGTCATTGATCTTAAAAAAAAAAGAAGTAGACTTTCACTTTATTTTAAAGCAAACATGGATTTATAAATCTATTTTTCAAGTGAATGTAATTTGAACTCCTTAAAAAACGCCTATAGACCTACAGAGTATGTGATATGTATATAGCTATTCAATATGAAATTGCTATAATGTGTGGAAAATTAAGGTATATTAATTAAACTATTTATATTTCTGTTTTCTGAATCTTAAGATAGCTACAAAATTATTGGGTATTATTATTGGGTATTATTTTTTTTAAACTTTAACATTTCTTGATTTTTACCTGTGTACTTTGCACAGTAACAGATATTGGAAATTTTAAAACATAAATATTACTTGACAGCTGTTCATTACTCCAGCTATGATCGACTATAAAATGCACAAACAGTCAATTTTGATTGATTGTTGGACTTCAGAAATAATATCTATTAGAGACTGGATTATGTTATCTTCCTCCAAAGACTTGTAATTCTTGATATAGAAGGGAAGTGACTTAATTTCTTGTCACCTTGACCTTTAGTAGTTTTGATTTCTTATTTTATAGTTTTTATATTTGTTATCTATGGAAAGCTCAAAATGTTTGCCAGCCCTGTAACTCTTCAGGACTCAGTCTCTAAACCTAGTGTCCCAGTCAAAGTTCAACTTTAGGTTTCACTGGGGTAGGTTTGGAGTATATATTACTCTACAATGTGGGCTCATTTTGCCAAGGCTCCTAGTATAACAGTTGGATAGTGAAAGTAAAAGTGAAGTTGCTCAGTTGTGTCTGACTCTTTGCGACCCCATGGACTGTAGCCTACCAGGTTCTACCATCCACGGGATTTTCCAGGCAAGAATACTGGAGTGGGTTGCCATTTCCTTCTCCAGGAGATCTTTCCAACCCCGGGATTGAACCAGGGTCTCCCGCATTGTAGGCAGACACTTTACCATATGAGTAACAGTATGTTAATTAGATTTTGCTACTCTAGGAAGATGAGTGTTGTAATGTTCTGCTGATAATTCCTTCCCTAAAGCTGATCAAAGCCTACATTCTCTGATCCAGCAGTAGATGACAAAGCAGCTGTTATAAGACAATTCTTGAATGGTCTTACTCTGTGCATCTATAGCACTGTCATGGAGTACGTCAAGGTTATATTGTCACCCTGCTTATTTAACTTATATGCAGAGTACATCATGAGAAGCATTGGGCTGGAAGAAACACAACCTGGAATCAAGACTGCCAGGAGAAATATCAATTTTCACCTCAGATATGCAGAGGACACCACCCTTACAGCAGAAAGTGAACAGGAACTAAAAAGCCTCTTGATGAAAGTGAAAGAGGAGAGTGAAAAAGTTGGCTTAAAGCTCAACATTCAGAAAACGAAGATCGGCATCTGGTCCCATCTCTTCATGGGAAATAGATGGGGAAAGAGTGGAAACAGTGTCAGACTTTATTTTTTGGGGCTCCAAAATCACTGCAGATGGTGATTGCAGCCATGAAATTAAAAGATGCTTACTGTTTGTAAGGAAAGTTATGACCAACCTAGATAGCATATTCAAAAGCAGAGATATTACTTTGCTAACAAAGGTCCATCTAGTCAAGGCTATGGTTTTTCCAATGGTCATTATGGATGTGAGAGTTGGACTGTGAAGAAAGCTGAGTGCCGAAGAATCGATGCTTTTGAACTGTGGTGTTGGAGAAGACTCTTAAGAATCCCTTGGACTGCAAAGAGATCCAACCAGTCCATCCTAAAGATCAGTCCTGGGTGTTCACTGGAAGGACTGATGCTGAAGCTGAAACTCCAGTACTTTGGCCACCTCATGGGAAGAGCTGACTCATTAGAAAAGACCCTGATGCTGGGAGGGATTGGGGGCAGGAGGAGAAGGGGACGACAGAGGATGAGACGGCTGGATGGCATCATGGTCTCGATGGACATGAGTTTGAGTGAACTCCGGGAGTTGGTGATGGACAGGGAGGCCTGGCGTGCTGTGATTCATGGGGTCGCAAAACGTCGGACACAACTGAGCAACTGAACTGAACTGAAGCCATCAATTTAAGTGAATATCCAGATGAACTTCTGGTTACCCCTCTCTGCACAACTCTATCTTCTCCATGCTCCATTCCACAAAATCTAGTTGCTCTGTTTGCCCTGATCTCTGAAATCTTCCTCCTCAAATCACTGGAATCACAATACTCTTTGCAAACTTCAATTCTCCGTACCACTGTTGGGAAATTCTTCTCAGCAGAGAACTGGGTGGGCTCTAGGGCTGAAGGCATGAAGAGAATATAATGAGTTTACTGTTGTGCAAACTGAGCTGCTTCCAAGAAAGACAGAAAAGTTTGGCAGTCACGGCCAGTATCATATATGGAATGTGTAAAGCAATGATTACAATGACCTTTTCTCTTCTCTTAAACTTTTATCTTCTGCCCTGCCTCACATTGGCCAAACTCAAATTGAAGCAGGTTGGCCAGAGGGCAAGGGCTGGTGATGTAGTTTACAGCCCCCCTCTCCAGTAGTATAGCAAAGGAAGCAGAGTCATTTTAGTGGGGGAAAGGAATAACCAACCTAGAGACATTTCTGAATTTAGTACAAGTAATCTTAAATTTATAAATGGAATATACTTTTACTCACATATTCATATAATCATTAGGACACTGTGAAAATTATACAAAAATCCAGTTCATTACCTTGAATTATAATATTATATCTGTCTCTTATACACATCTAGATGTGTATAAGAGACAGCCCTTGTTGTACTCTTTTCCCAATTTTCAACCAGTCAGTTGTTTCATGTCTGGTTCTAACTATTGCTTCTTGATCCACATATAGGTTCCTCTGGAGATGGGGAAGGTGGTCTGGTACTGCTATCTCTGTAAGAATTTTCCATAGTTTGTTGTGAGCCACACAGTCAAAGGTTTAGCATAGAAAATGAAGCAAAAGTAGATGCTGAAACTCAGCAAAAGTAGTTTTTCTGAAACTCCCTTACTTTCTCCATGATCCAAGGAATGTAGGTAATTTGATCCTGATTCCATTGGGCTACACCATGCTGGATCTATATTCTATGAGACTNTATATATATATATATATATATATATAAAGTCTCAATGTCATCAAAAGGAATATAAACTAATATTCCTATAGATTTTACAAATATTCTAGAGCTTGAATAAGTTTAAAGATCTTTTAAAAGGCAGATTCAAAGCCAGACAGGCATAACTGATATAATTTTTAGAAGATTAAATAATAGTCACTTTTCTAGTTTTCTAGGAGCTATATATGCTTGCTAATCTTCACAAGAATTTTTAAGCTAAATGTATTATTGTTCTTAATTTGCAGACCAGCAAACTGAGTCTCAGAAAGACTAATTCAATTTCCCAGGATCACAAAGCTGTTAAGTGATAAGGCCTGCTGCTAAGTCACTTCAGTCGTGTCCGACTCTGTACGACCCCATAGACGGCAGCCCACCAGGCTCCCCCATCCCTGGGCTTCTCCAGGCAAGAACACTGGAGTGGGTTTCCATTTCCTTCTCCAATGCATGAAAGTGAAAAATGAAAGAGAAGTTGCTCAGTTGTGTCTGACCCTCAGTGACCCCAAGGACTGCAGCCTTCCAGGCTCCTCCGTCCATGGGATTTTCCAGGCAAGAGTACTGGAGTGCGGTGCATAAGGCCAGTTCTGCGCAAATCCAAAGTTTACTTTCTGAATAATACAAGCCACTGAATATTAAAGCCAATGAAGTTAATGAGATGACTGATATAAAAGTAGATGGCATTTTATTTAAAGAGGAAAGGAATGCATGTGTTCCTGCTTGCTTCAGTCGTGTCCCACTCTTTTGCGATCCTATGGCCTGTAGACTTCCAGGCTCCTTCTCCATCAGATTTTCCAGGCAAGAATACTTGAGTGGATTGCCGTGCCCTCTTCTAGGGGATCTTCCCAACTCAGGGATCAAACCCACATTTCCTGCATCTCTTGCATCCCAAACAGATTATTTACCCACTGAGCCACCCCACGAAGCCCGAGGAAAAGAATAGTACAAAATAACAAACAATATTACAATTTATTTAGAAAACCTATGAAACAGTCTGGAGAGACTGTTGACTTTAAAAAGCTTTTGGATTATTCAAAGGCATTGGAATTATACCAGAAGACACTGTTTAGGGCACATATGTTTCATGGGATATGATTAGTTATAATTAATATCCATTTTAACATCTAAAGGTCTGAAGAAAATTAAGAAAAATTACTAACAGAAAAATATGGTGAAAAGCATCATATTAATGAACTATTTTTTAATGTTCTTTTCGTCCAAAGAGAAAAGATATAGTGTATATTAATCACTAGAGGTAGAATGTGAAATCTGTGGTCAGTGTTTGATAAAACCCACAATTTCTGAACATTTAAATTTGAAATACTAATATATTTTAACATGATACCTTATTTGATACATTGTGTGTGTGTGTGACAGTCACTCAGTCGTGTCCGACTCTGTGATCTCATGGACTACACAGTCCATAGAATTCTCCAGGCCACAATACTGGAATGGGTAGCCTTTCCCTTCTCCAAGGGATCTTCCCAACCCAGAATCAAACCTAGGTCTCCCTCATTGAAGGCAGATTCTTTATCAGCCGAACCACAAGGGTAGCCCATTTGATACATTGCTTGAAAATTAACGGTTATCCTGATCCTTCAATATTTTTGTATTAATCAGATCAAATTAAATGCCATTTATAATTCTATTGTAACTTTTCTTGACCTAAATTTATAATAATGTTCTGATGAACTGTTTATAAGTCTATAGATGATGTTGTAGAAATAATTCAACTTTTATAATTTTCAATTGGAATATTGATTTATAGTAGTAATTCTATATTTTTGAACAAAAGATTAAAGAATCAAGTATTGAAGTTAGGAAGCAACAGGAGACCAGTGATTTCCTCCCTTTGACATTACAGGCTAGTATACATGCAACATGATATGTATCTAAAACAATCTCATTTGACAGACTGATAGGCATTTCTTTCTTGCTTATTTTTTTTAAAGACATATCTGTCTCTAATTATTCTTTCAATTATAATTAATTTATTCAATTTTATTGCTTGAGTTTTTTACTTCAGAAACTTTCAAATGCTACTAGAAATCTTTCATCTATTCCTCAAGTCTGGCAATTCTAATATTATGGAAAATGATGAAAATATTATTCTAGGTAATCCTCAACAACATGAACAAATCAACACATGGACACTTACAGTATAAAAGAATCCAGTGAATCCAGGAAGCAAAATTACATATTTCTTTCTTACCATTGAGAAGCAAAGAATGAATATCATGGATATGCAGAATGGCCTGAGTAACAAAGTTTGAAATGTAAAGGCAATCTGCAACATGCCAATGGAACAGTAGAATTTAAATACTTTAGAAAATATGTCTTGCACAATCTCTTTTATCTTAAACCTGAAAGACACATTTTAACTGATATTAGAAAAACTAGAGTAAAAATGAAACATTAAAATTCATTAAAGAATCAACTCAAATTTGAATATTTTCCTGAGGCTCTATATTTTAGATAGCTTTTCAAGGACTCATGTGTAATGACTACCATGCATGTATGTGCTAAGTTACTTCAGTTGTGTCTGACTTTTTGTGACACTATGGACTGTAGCCTGCAGGCTCCTCTGTCCATGGGATTTTCCAGGCAAGAAGACTGAAGTGGGTTGTCATGTCCTCCTCCAGGGGATCTTCCTGACCCAGGGATCTAACCTCCGTCTCCTGTAACTCCTGCATTGCAGGTGGATTCTTTACTGCTGAGCCACTGGGAAAGTCCAGTGCCTATCATTAGATTTTGCAGATTATGGTTGAAACACTGTTAAAAAATATTTGTAAAAGTTAATATCCAGTACAGTGCTTGGTACCTAGCCCATACTCAGTGAATGGTATTGCCTTGAACTACTGAATTCACTGTAAATTGGTTTGTCTGAATAGTTATATTAGTTAATTTTGTAATACACTTCAGATATAGATTTTTGAATGAAAAATTTTGTTGGTTAAAAAAAATTGCTGCGAGAGTAGCTGGTATGACACAAAATGAAGAAGTATAAGTGATAAGAAATAAAGATAAAGCAAAATAGTGCAATTTCTACATCTAACTCTGATGGAGTAGCATGTATTGGACAACTGTTTCATCAAAAACAAGGATAGAAAAGATAAAACCTTTAAAAGGCAAATTAAAAAGTACTTGTTGTCAGAACTAAATTACAATAAATACTGGAGACAATTTTTCAGATAGAATAAAAATTAAACCTAGATGAAAAGGCTGAAATGATAAAACAAGCAAATATGCAGGTAAATCTAAATGTATGTTGATTAATTAAGATAGTATTAGTGTTTTGGGGTATTTCAATTATATGTAAACTTGTCTACAAAAACAGTATTACAAACATTATGGGATGGGATTTAGTTATAATTCTCTAATATTCTTGCTTTATTTGGGAAGTGATGAGGGCTAATTTGTAATTGACCCAAATAATCCAGAAAACACTTTTTACTCTCTAGGGTTACTAATATCAAAACATGACACTAGCAAGCTAATAGAAAAAATGCAGTTTAAAGGCCTAACACAAAAGAACGCAAAAGGAGGAAGTAAAAGAACAAAAATCAGGCAAAACAAACAGAAAACAAATACAAAAAAAGTAAGTTTAAATAAAGTAAATACTCCAAAAGTAAAGATTGTCACATGAGTTTAAAAAGACAAAAATAAAACACTAAACATAGCTTATAAGAAATCCACTCAGACTATAATAAGTATAAAAACTAACATAAATAACTGAATATATCTATACTAATGTCAGATAAAGTAGACCTTATGTGAATAATCATATGAATAATAAATGTTACGTTGTCTTAAGTATTAGGCCTTGTATCTATGACAAGCACTTTATATACATTATTATTAATTTTTATAAAATAGTTTTAATTATGCAAGTATGGTCCAAGAAAGATAAATGACATACAAAGCTTGTATAATATTTATCCACAACAAGAGGGAGTGAAAGCCATTGATCAATCCAAAGGAAAAATTAAAAAAATTTATAAACTATTAAGTGCTGTGCAAAATTAATAACTATTATTCTACCAGAAGATAACATTGGAAAAATCAATAAAATTGACAAACTACTAGCAAGAATGATAAAGAAAAATGAGAAAAGACACAAACTACCAATATTAGGTATACAAGAGGAGTGACACACCACAGACCTTACAGACATCAAAAGATAATAAGGGTATGTTATGAACAATTCTTTATGCATCTGTTCAAAAACTTATATAGAATGTACCAGTTAAATACACACATACACACACACACACACACACACACACTTATGAAATAAGTAATTTGTAATAGCCCTAAGCCTTATAACTATTAACGAAATATAATTCATAATAACAAAACTCCCCTAAAATAAATCTAGCGCAGATGATTTGATGGGTAATTCTAAAAATATTTAAAGATGATTTAACATTAATTCTACATAGTATCTTCCAGAAATATAAACGGAAGGAACATTTTCCATTTAATCCTTATAAAGCTGGCACTATAAATTTCAAAACTAGATAAACACAGTACATAAAACTAATATCCCTTATGAATATATATGAAAAATATTAGCAAACAGAATTCAACAATATAAAAAATGATTGTAGTAGGTTTTATTGGACTTCCCTGGTGGCTCAGAGGTTAAAGCATCTGCCTCCAATGCAGGAGACCTGGGTTTGATTCCTGGGTCGGGAAGATCCCCTGGAGAAGGAAAGGCAACCCACTCCAGTATTCTTGCTTGGAGAATCCCATGGACTGAGGAGCTTGGTGGGCTGCAGTCCACGGGGTCACGAAGAGTCGGACACGACTGAGTGACTTTACTTACTTACTTAGGTTTTATTACAAAATTGCAAGAATGGTCCTATCTTCAAACATCAGTCTGTGCAATCCATCAAACTAAGGTTAAAAATGAAAAAGCATTGTTCCTAATGCAAGAAAATAATATGAAAGATATAAATATTAGAAAGAATTAAAAATGTCCTTTGTTGTGGGTGTCAGATAAGCTATATAGACAATCCCATGGATTTACTAATAGACTCCTAGATTTAAGAAGTGACTTCAGCCAGTCATAGATACAAACTAAACATTTAAAAATCAATTATAAATTTTATATACTAGCAATAGTATGTGGAGAAGGAAATGGCAACCAAACTACTCTGGTATTCTCGCCTATAGAATCCCGTGGACAGAGGAGCCTGGAGGGCTGCTGTCCATAGGGTCTCACAGAATCAGACAAGACTGAAGCAGCTAAGCATGCATGCATGCATTGGAAAAGGAAATGGCAACCCACTCCAGTATTCTTGCTTGAAGAATCCCAGACACAGAGGAGCCTAGTGGACTGCTGTCTATGGGGTCACACAGAGTAGGACACGACTGAAGCAACTTAGCAGCAGCAGCAGCAGCAATAACATGTGGATGTCTTAGTTAAAATAAAGTAACATTTATATTAAGAAAAAAATAAACTACTTAGATTTGAATCCAACAAAACATGTTCAGGGATTGTCCACAGAAAGCTAAGCAAGACTGAAGAAAGAAAGCACAGAAGATTCAAATAAATGGAGACAAATATTGTGTTTATGAAATGAAAATCTGAACATAGCAAAAATATCTGTTTTCCACAAAGAGATATATAGGTTTAATCTGAGCAAGATTTTTTTGTGGATATAGATTAGATCATGCTAAAATATATATGAAGATGCAAAGAAACTAGATGAGCTAAACAATTTTGAAAAATAATGAAGTGGAAGGAATCAGCTTGATTTTAAAGCTTCTTTTGTAACTACTGTAATAAAAAATGTGGCACTGACAATAGATCAATGGAATAGAACAGGGAATCCAGAGATAGGCCCACACAAATATGCCCAACTAATTTTGACAAAGGTGCAAAATTATTTCAATAGAGAGAGGAAAAAAAAAGGACTTACCAGCAAATGGTGGACATCCAAATACAATAAATAAATAAATAACTTTGATCTAATCTGATGTACTACACATAAAAAATAACCAAAATGGAACATAACTTGAATGTGAAACCAAAGTCTACTAAACCTACAAAAACAAATAAGAGAATATTTAAGATCTAGAGCTTCAAAATAAATTCTTAGCCTTTATACCAAAGCAGGATGTATAAAATAAAAAATTGATGAAGTAGAATTCATCAAAATTTAAAAATTTTCACTGTGACAAATATCCTATTTAAAAGATGAAAAAATCAGTTACAGAATTTGAGCAAGATTTGGAAATCACATAGTAGAGAAAGTATTCAGAAGACATAAAAACTCTAAAAATTTGACATTAAAAGAAAACTAATTATCTAATTAGAATATAGACAAAAGTCATTCCTTAAGCTGCATGTTAAAGTATCTTAAACTTGAAAGCTTATTTTTAAAATTAAGCTATTCAATTTCCTTCTGATTCCCCCTCAAATTAACTTTCTATACATTTAAGAGTCTATTTTTGAGCTCTCAAGTCTATTAAGTTGCTTATGTCCATCCTTATGCCAGCTTTACACTATGTTGATTGCTGTAGCTTAGCTTTGCAATATCTTTTAAATTAATAAGTGTGAGTCATCCAACTTTGGTTTTCTCTTTCAAGATTGTTTTGGGCATTCTAAGTTCTTCATATTTTAGTATGATTTTAGTACAGTTTGTCAATTTCAGTAAAAACAAAATCCTTATTTCTCCTAAGGATTGCTTTGAAAAACTGTTAAAATTAATAAATCTAGCAAAGTTATGGGATACTAAATCAACATTTAAGTCATTTGTATTTCTAAGTACTAACATTGAACAATCTAAAACAGGAAAATAAACATCAAACCACTTATAATAACATCAAAAAAGAATAAAATACTCAGGAATAAACTTAACCAAGAAAGCAAAGACATGTTTTCTGAAAACACTGCAGAAAGAAAAGTTTTAAAAAACACATGCAAAAATTGAAAGACATACCATGTTCATAAATTTGAAGACAATATTGTTAAAATTTTCAGATTGCCCAAAGTGATATACAGATTCAATGCAAACCATATCAAAACTCCAATAGTATTTTTAAATAGGAACAGTAAAATAATACAAAAATTCATATGGAACTAAAAAGGATCCAAATAGCTAAAACAATCTTAAAAAAGTAAAGCTGTAGGCTCACATGTTCTGATACAGGATACAGGATGCTTGGGGCTGGTGCACTGGGATGACCCAGAGAGATGATATGGGGAGGGTTGTGGGAGGGGGGTTCAGGGTTGGGAACTCATGTACACCTGTGGTGGATTCATGTCAGTGTATAGCAAAACCAATACAACATTGTAAAGTAAAAAAATAAAATTAAAAAAATAATAAATTAAAATAAATAAAGAAAGAAAAAAAAGAAGAAGAAATTGGAGCAGAGAACTCAGTGAGATATTAAATATTTTGTTCACTATTTTTAATAATTCTTCCTGATGAAGTGAAGAAAATATTTGATTAATTTAAAAACACTATAGTCTTGCCTGGAGAATTTCATGGACAGAGGATCCTGGTGAGCTACAGTCCATAGGGTCGCAAAGAGTTTGACATGACTGAAGCAACTTAGCATACACACACACACACANAGCTTCCATTTTACTTTATTTTACTTTACAGTACTTTATTGGTTTTGGCATACATTTTATTAATTTAAAAACACTATAGTCTTGCCTGGAGAATTTCATGGACAGAGGATCCTGGTGAGCTACAGTCCATAGGGTCGCAAAGAGTTTGACATGACTGAAGCAACTTAGCATACACACACACACACATACATGTTATCCAGAAGAGTAAATAAAAGATTATACTTATAAAGAGATCTTATTTTGGTAACTGCATAATTAAAAGAATCACCATAAACTTAAACTGATGTCTCAGAAACTTTCAGTGATGGACATGAATAAAATTCCAGCATTTTAGACAGATGCACAAAAAATGTCTTTTTTAAAAAATGTAAACGATTTTCACCTTTTTTCACATGGCTATATTTCTGGAAAGTTGCCATCTAATAAAACAACTTCTTTAAGGAGAGTGTCAAACCATTTCACCTGGATTTTGCCTCATCTTTTCTTCTTCAGAGTAGTTCATCAAAAGTGAATGCCCCCTTTTGCCTCCTCTAAGAAATAACAATAAATGTTTTCTTTCAAGAACCTACTTTTTCCTGTAGTTTCCTTTAAGACTGGAAAAAGGCTAAATAATGCCTTAAGGGCAACACTCAGTTATGAAAAAAAAAGAAATGTGACTTCAAGATAAAAAAAGATCCATGGGTCTATGAAATGAATTCTCTATTTACTACACAGGTTAGTCAATGTATCATGTTTTCTTGTCTTCCAAGTGCTATTCATTAGGCAGCTGTAAAGCAAGATGCCAGACTTTTAGTGAACACTATTTTTCTCCCCAGCAGCAGCCTCTTGAATCCTTGCCTAGCTCCTTATCTCTGGTTTCTTTCCTGGCAGCACTCCTGATTGCCAGGAAATGTTGAGGGCCACATCTCCCTCTCCATGGGTCCTTGATGCTATTCATTAGGCAGCTGTAAAGCAAGATGCCAGACTTTTAGTGAACACTATTTTTCTCCCCAGCAGCAGCCTCTTGAATCCTTGCCTAGCTCTTTATCTCTGGTTTCTTTTCTGGCAGCACTCCTGATTGCCAGGAAATGTTGAGGGCCACATCTCCCTCTCCATGGGTCCTTGTTATTCACAAATATTTCCTGGGGTGAGGAATTCCTTGAATGACAAACTGCTCAGGAGCCTGTTATGTGGGTGCTGTAGCAGCACAGCCCACAGGCCAGATGAGTCCTGCGTTCAAGTCCTGGATCTGCAACTGGCTGTCACATGCCCCAAATGAACTGTTTCACCATGCTGTGTTTCTGTCTCCGNTTTTCCAGGCAAGAGTACTGGAGTGGGGTGCCATTGCCTTCTCCAGGGGATCTTCCCAACCCAGGGATTAAACCCAGGTGTCCCGCACTGGAGGCAGATGCTTTACCCACTGAGCCACCAGGGAAGCCATATAGATTATATGCATGCTTATATATGTTAAAAATAAAATTGACATAACAGATTTTATTCTGCTTTCACAAAAAGGACCACAGTTTCATGTCATTAAATGATCTTTAGAATTATTATTTGTAATTAGTTGCTTAAAATTTCCTGTTTTAATACACCACTATTCAACTCCCTCCTGTTATTAAAATTTATATTGATACTAGCCTTTTACTGCAATAGTTTTATATCACTATTTATGTATATTTCTGACTACATAAGTCAGCTTCCTAGATTTGAGGTTATAGGGTTAAAAAATGTTAATATCTTTACAGTGATTTCCAAAAATTGCTTTATACTCCCTCCCTGGAGTTTATCTCTGTGTGCCTTGTTCTTCCATACTCCAATCAGAATTTAGCACTTAACACATCCTGATCTTTTGTAATTTGATGAGTAATAATGATCTCACATACTTGATTTTATTAACAATTCTTTGTTTGCTAATTTGAAAAATCACTTTTCAGTCCCTTTGAGTTGTGCCTTTACGGCTTTCACTCATCCTCTTCCACTCTTGACCTTAGTGGGGTTTCTATCTTTTTGCAATTTAAAAGTATTCACCATATATTAAGGTTTTATTTAGCTTTCAAGCTATCATATTTATTACAAAGCTTTATTTCAAGATGTCATTTATGCTACTTTTCATAAAATATTTTACATTTTATATAAAGTAGCTTCAAATTTTTAGATAATCAAATATTTGAAATTCCTTCCCTCCTAATATCTTCCTCTATTTTCATGCTCAGAATATCCTTCCCTATCACAACAGAAAATTATTGTCATGCATTTTTGTCCATGTGACTTTTAACTTTGCTTTGTTTTCTTTTTAAGACATGCATTTTGGTGTGAAAAATAGTCACTAAACTGTTCTGTGTGAGGCTACAGTCACATGATTTTCTAAATTTTTCTCCATTTTGATTGTGATCAAATGTACTGTGGTTAGCAGTACAATTAATAAGTCATGGCAGTGAAATAAAGTCTATAAGCTCCATCTGAATTCAAATATCTTTCCTCAACAATATCTAATTAGAATTCTGACACAGGAACTTTCAGCCAACACATTTAATTTAAAAATAATCTATAATTGCAAACAGAGCTACAGATTTCAATCTACTGTTTTGTTAAGTAGAAATGACTCCAAGCAGACCACAAAAGTAAGAATTTAGTTTTTACACCAGTGTCTTATTTCTTAGAAGTGTAGTATAGAGCACCAACAATTCTTATTTGGTCTGTGTCTCATTTTCCATCTTTAGTCCCTTCATTTTCTGTCCAAGGCCCAAATTTCCTCTTGCATTTTACTGACTGTGAAGAAGTCTGTAATCTCATATTTAGTGGGCTCCTGGTGCTTGTGAGTGGCTTGTCCTGAGATAAAACCTCAAATCTGTCAATATCACTCTAGCCTGTGAGTTCCCTGATAAAAAGGAGCCAAGTATAATTGAACAACATAAGATTCAGATAAAAATTCTGTAGTACTGTCTTTCATCAGTGATTAATTCATCAGGTGAGGAAGTAGTGTTCCCTAAACCTAAACCAATTATTTCCATACCAGTGAAATCCTTTCTACCATCAAGAAATCTCACTAATGGAAAATTCATGTTTATCATCTGTTTTCAAGTGGTTGTGAAATATAAATATAAGGTATCTATTAACTCATTTAAACTGTTAATCTAAAGAACTGAGGCTATCAGATTTTTTTTTCCTGACAAAATTTTCTCATTCAAAGGACTTAATATTATCAAGAAAATTGCAAGTGGAAAGTGGACAGTGATTGAAGCTACAAAATTAAAAGATGCTTGCTCCTTGGAAGAAAAGCTATGACAAACCTAGACAGTATACTAAAAAGCAGAGACATCACTTTGCCAACAAAGGTCTGTATAGTCAAAGCTATGAGTTTTCCAGTAGTCATGTACACATGTGTGAGCTGAACTGTAAAGATGGCTGAGTGCCATAGAATTGATGCTTTTGAATTGTGGAGCTGAAGAGGACTCTTGAGAATCCCTTGGACTGCAAGGAGATAAAACTAGTCAATCCTAAAATAAAGCAATCCTGAATACTCATTAGAAGGACTGAGGTTAAAGCTGAAGCTCCAATACTTTGGCCACCTGATGAGAAGAGCCAACTCCTTGGAAAAGATCCTGATGCTGGGAAAGATTGAGGGCAGGAGGAGAAGGGAGCAACAGAGGACAAGATGGTTGGATGGCATCACTGACTCAATGGACATGAGTCTGAACAAGCTCCAGGGGATAGTAAAGGACAGTGAAGCCTGGTGTGCTGCAGTTGATGGGGTCACAAAGAGTCAGACACAACTCAGAGACTGAACAACAACAACAGATGCACAGATAAAACTCTTTGAAAATATACTTTGTTATTACCTTAGAACTCAGTAAAGATCTCTTTATCTAAAAACCCTAAATTATCTGAGATATTTTAGGTTCGAAAAATTCCTTATTTCTTAACAGAACTCACGAAAATGCTTCCTATTTTTCATATACAATCTCATTCAAAATCACTGAATCAGGAATCTGCTTCCATTTATCTGATTGTATTCTTTCAATACCTGTAGGTCTAGAGGTTTATTTCCTAGCAGATGGTAGGTTGAATAGTATGACTGTCAAGGCTGTAAAGAGCAGCCTTTTGACTGGTTAAAGATTAGAAACAGTAATGCTCAAAATTCTCCAAGCCAAGCTTCAGCATACGTGAACCATGAACTTCCAGATTTGGTTTTAGAAAAGGCAGAGGAACCAGAGATCAAATTGCCAATATATGCTGGATCATAGACAAAGGAAGAGAGTTCCAGAAAAACATCTATTTCTGTTTTATTAGCTATGTCAAAGCCTTTCACTGTGTGGATCACAATAACTGTGGAAAATTCTGAAAGAGATGGGAATACCAGACCACTTGACCTGCCTCTTGAGAAACCTATATGCAGGTCAGGAAGCAACAGTTAGATCTGGACATGGAACAACAGACTGGTTCCAAATAGGAAAAGGAGTACCAAAAGGAGTTCCAAATAGGAAAAGGTTCCAAAAAGGAAAAGGCTGTATATTGTCACCCTGCTTATTTAACTTCTATGCAGAGTACATCATGAGAAATGCTGGGCTGGAAGAAACACAAGCTGGAATCAAGATTGCTGGGAGAAATATCAATAACCTCAGATATGCAGATGACACCACCCTTATGGCAGAAAGTGAGGAGGAGCTAAAAAGCCTCTTGATGAAAGTGAAGGAGAGGAGCTAAAAAGCCTCTTGATGAAAGTGAAAGTGGACAGTGAAAAAGTTGGCTTAAAGCTCAACATTCAGAAAACGAAGCTCATGGCATCTGGTCCCATCACTTCATGGGAAATAGATGGGGAAACAGTGGAAACAGTGTCAGACTTTATTTTTCTGGGCTCCAAAATCACTGCAGATGGTGATTGCAGCCATGAAATTAAAAAACACTTACTCCCTGGAAGAAAAGTTATGACCAACCTAGATAGCATATTGAAAAGCAGAGACATTACTTTGCTGACTAAGGTCCGTCTAGTCAAGACAAAGAACTTATGCAGTTCAAAACCTAAAAAACAATAATTTTAAAATGGGCAAAGGACTTGGATAGACATTTCTGTAAGAAAGACAAACTGATAGCCTACAGCTGTATGCCGAATATCACTTATCATCAGAAAACTGCAAATTCAAACCACAAGGTCTATTCATAGCTGTAGGATGGCCATTACCAATATCTATATCTCTTTATATATGGAGAAATTAGAGAACTTGGGCACTGATGTGAGAATGCAAAGTAGTATGCTGCTGCTGCTAAGTCACTTCAGTCGTGTCTGACTCTGTGTGATCCCATAGACGGCAGCCCACCAGGCTCCCCCATCCCTGGGATTCTCCAGGCAAGAATACTGGAGTGGGTTGCCATTTCCTTCTCCAATGCATGCAAAGTAGTGTAGCCACAATAGAATACAGTGTAGAAGTTCTTCATCCTTGAAGAACCTAAAAAAAAACTCCCATGTGACCCAGAAATCACTTGGTCATTTATTCAAAAAATTGAAATCAGAATACCAAAGAGATACTTGCATTCTCAAGTTCATAACAACACTATGCATGATATCCAAGAAGTAGAAACAATCTACACATACATTGAAGGATGAATGAAGAAAATGATATATATATAATATAAATCAACTTTTAAAAACAAGAAAATGATGTCATAGGCTATACCATGATTGAACCTTGAGGATATTACACTGTGATGCAAGCAAATTATAGAAGAGCAAATAGTATTAGATATGATTTCACTTATATGATATTTTCTAAAGTCATCAAATTCAGAGAAGCAAAAAGTAGGATTTCAGGGGTTAGGGGAACAGGAAAATTAGGAGTTATTTTTCAATGGATATAGCGTTTCATGCAAGTAAGATAAAAAGTTCTAGAGAATTCTGTCTAAAATATACACTCCAAAACTGATAAGAGGATATACTTCATATTACATTTGCTTACCACAGTAAAAGCTTTCCAGTGATAAAGAATCTGCCTGCCAATGTAGGAGACACAGGTTCAATCTCTGGGTCAGGAAGCTTCCTGGAGAAGGAAATGGTACAAGATTCCAGGATTCTTGCCTGGAAAATTCCTTAGACATAGGAGCCTGGAGGGCATGGCATTGTAAAGAGTCAGACGCAACTTAGCAACTGAACACACACACACACACACACACACCACCAAAAAAAGGGTAATTGCTACTATTGAATTCATTACAAGATTTTATCCCACAGATGTTATGTGTCAAAAAAGTGTGAGCTTGATAGTGGGAGCTGTGGGGGGGGAAGAAATCTGATCGATATAATTGGGCACAAAAGCCCAATTGCAGCAGATAAGAACAAATGTGGAAAAAAAAATTAAGCACAAGTATGAATGTTGTTTTAGCATGGAACTTAGCACAAAAGAAGAGAAGAAATGATAAAATATCATAAAATACTCTACAATAGGCACTGCATTATTGTCAACTAAATTCTTATTGATAATATGACCCAAATTATGGTAATTTTAGTTGTTTTTCAAGTATAAATTGACTAAATGGGCATTAAATGCTAAGATGTGAAATACAGAAGACATTCAGAAACTGTCAAAGATTGAATTTATGGAATTTTTCAGTACCAGTTTTAAAGACCAGATTTCCATAAACACGTACTGAACTATTTAGACTAAGTTTTGCTTTCACATGTTCTCATAGCAAAGTGTCCTTACCCTGATCATAGCACTTATTCTATACTAAATAAAATAATCTATATTCCCTTGCTATCTCATTTTGTAGTTTGTCATGGAAACAGGCAAAGATATGTTCTTTTAATAATCTTATGCTGAAAACATTACATAAATGATGAATAGATGAACAAATATTGAAGAGAGTTCATCAAAGGGGATGGGGCTTCATGTGTACTATAAAGAGCAGCAAAGACTTGTGACTTTATGACAGCAATGAATAAGCGAAGTTGTTTAATTTAGGAATGTAAAAGTATATGAATGGCAATATGGATTACCGATAATCAGAAACCTAAGCAACTGTATCCTAAAAGAGAAGTAAGAAAAGGTAAAGTAGCCATTGAAACTTATGTGAAGGATACAACAAGGCAATTTACAAAAGATGAATAATAAATGAATTAAAAACATAGATATTTGATTCCAATACTACTCAGAAAAATGCAAAAATAAAATAGAAAATATGCTTGCAAAATTTGCCATGTGAAAAAAAATCTAGTATCACTGAAATCAGGGTTGGAAGTAGGAAAAACTTAATAATCTTGTGATAGCAGCAAAAATTCTTACCTTCTTGAAGATAGTTTGGCTATCCTCTAAGTTTAAAATTTAGTACTCTCATTTCTGGAATTTTATCTGCAGGATATATCACATAACCATACAAGGATATATTTTCAAAGTTGTTTTTTATACACATGAAACCACAAAGAATGAAGCCATCAAAAGAAGATGTATTAAACAAATTATAGTACAGACATAACATATGCCATTTAACTATGTAGTCATTAAAAAAGGAACATATTAGACATATACATGTGGATCCAGAAAAATATCAGTGATGTTTTACAAAGTTAAAAATCCAGGAAAAATATGCTTTAGTATGACTATTTATAAAAAATATATATCTAATACATAGAAATACACCTATATCTGCATGAGCCAAGAAATGACCTGAAAAGATTAGCTAATAACATTGACTAACCTGTTTTGCTTTGAAAAACTATTTACTTCTAACCTTCTGTGTGGGAAAATTATCAACCTTCTGTTAGAAAAATGTATTTTATGATTAATACTGTGATGTTTAATCAAACATATATTAAAAATGAAAATAAAATGAACACAGATAAGAAAGTTAAAAATAAGTGTAACTCCTAATTTGCCTAGAGAAAAAAAAAAAAAAAGTAAAGCAATTGAAATGCATGAATCAGCAGGCCCTTGAAGAAGTAGTGGACAAAGCTGAGCATGTTATTTTAGGACATATGTCCTTTTTCTAAAACCATCAGGAATATGGGCCTTGATACTATATAAAACAGCCCATAGATCAGATTGCAGCTGAAGAGATTCATGCCTGCATTTAGTTATGAAGTTCAAATTGGAAGCTGTTCAGGCAGAAAACTAATAGAAATGGGTGATAGCTAATTAACCTAAGCATTTAAAGTAATTGCTCTACAAGAAGCAATTTTAAAGGGGACTTTTCTATTTTATTTTTACTTTTGAAAATCATAAAATGCTCTACATGATTCTGGCATGAGCAAATGAGTAAAAATATAAGTATACAAAAAAATACTGATTTTTTGAACATTTTTGCCTCATCCAACTTGGCAAATTGTAGAAAAAGCAAAAGAATCACAAGACCTATGCCACATATCACATACTGAATAACCCATGCTCTCAACTTTGTTGTATATAAAGATAATCAGAGTATATTACTGAAGTCAAAGTGGCTAGGAGGATAAGGTTATACTGATTAATCCAGTCCTGAGCCATTCACCTCATCACTAGTCAATTGAATCAGCTACTCCAAAGCATATAGCTATTTAGTGGAGAAGTGACTCCCCTAGCAAAAGCAAGATGGTCATATGGAATGAATAGACAACAAGCCAAATTAGCCTCCATGTGCCATTATATACAACTCTGGCTTCCCATCTTTGATGAATGGTTCCTTATACTTTTAAAAAATAGTTGTACTTTTATTATATGTACTCATTCCTTCTGAGAGAGAGGCATCCCTAATGTCCTGCATCTCTACATCCAGTTCCAAATACAGATACTTGTGTAGTATGGCATTCTGTCACCCCAAATTAGCTGAACATCTCTCACAGCTTCATGGTACCTAAACTTCATATAGGATGCGTAGATGTGGAAATGAAATCTGGGAATTCTGATGAGAAATGATGAGGAAATTCTGAGAAATGATGAGGCAGGAAAGACAGGACCAGGACCAGGACCAGGACCAAGGACAGTCTCCTCATGTAAAGGCATTAGGAAGGAGGAAAATATACCTCTTTGTTTTGCACTTAATGAAGACATAACACATGGAGGAATGGCATCTAAAATAGAAACTTCTCCTAGAGAATTCTCCTTCTGGACCTAGGATAAAATAGAGGGAAAAGAAGCTATGATGTGGATAACAGAGCCATACCCAAGTTCCATGGGGGGACCCCTCAATAGCTAAATAATTGGTCACCAGTGGGCTCCAAAATTACTGCAGATGGTGATTACAGCCATGAAATTAAAAGACGCTTACTCCTTGGAAGAAAAGTTATGACCAACCTAGATAGCATATTCAAAAGCAGAGACATTATTCTGCTGACTAAGGTCCATCTAGTCAAGGCTATGGTTTTTCCAGTAGTCATGTATGGATGTGAGAGTTGGACTGTGAAGAAAGCTGAGTGCCGAAGAAATGATGCTTTTGAACTGTGGTGTTGGAGAAGACTCTTGAGAGTCCCTTGGACTGCAAGGAGATCCAACCAGTCCATTCTGAAGGAGATCGACCCTGGAATTTCTTTGGAAGGAATGATGCTAAAGCTGAAACTCCAGTACTTTGGCCACCTCATGCGAAGAGCTGACTCATTGGAAAAGACTTTGATGCTGGGAAGGATTGGGGGCAGGAGAAGAAGGGAACGACAGAGGATGAGATGGCTGGATGGCATCACTGACTCGATGGCCGTGAATCTGAGTGAACTCTGGGAGTTGGTGATGGACAGAGAGGCCTGGCGTGCTATGATTCATGGGATTGCAAAGAGTCGGACACGACTGAGCAACTGAACTGAATGAACTGAACTGAACTGAACTGAGGGTGACTTTTGGAAGTGGAAAGAGGGATGCTAAGAGGGGAAGATGGTGAATAGACCCAGTCACCAAGGATTGGGGATGGGAGTGGGGGTAGGGATGAGGAAGGCCGAAGCCTGCATGGAACAGCATGGCAGGTGGGTGGGCTCCATGACCCTTGGGATCCTGCCTTTCAGTCCAGATCTGGGGGACATGGCCAAGACTGGAATCACCAGGGTACCACTGTTCATTGGGCAGGGCAGGGGGCAGGGGGTAGGGGGGAGGTGCAGGGAGCCAGAAATATACAGAGACTCTGAGGGGCTGCAGGCTGCAGGGCCCCCGAGACCCTGTGCGAACGTCCATCCACTTTCCTCCAGCCTTTGTAAATCAAGCTGGAAACCGAGGAGCTGTGCTGCAGATCAGATGGGTGTCCTTGGCTGCATCTGGGCCTGAGTGTCGGGGGAACCAGGGGAGGAATGGGGATCTGCAGGTTCAGCCCTGTTCCAGGGTCCAGAAGGAAGCTCTTGCATTCACCAAGTAAACACTCACTGGACAAATGCTATGCACCAAGTCCCGGGCACAAGAGGGGCTGGAATGAGCCACGTAAGACCTCAGATCACAAGAATCTCACTCCTGGCTTTCTGGGAGCAGAGCAGTCTGTTATCTAAAAGGGGCTGCAGTGGGTTCTGGCAGGACCCCCAACAAAGCTTCCCAGGAGAGGGGTCTGAATGGTGGATACCAAAGGATGGGGACTCTGCAGCTCTGAAGGGCCAGCTCCAAGTTGGACAGGAGGTGATGGGGTGGGGATGGAGTCACGGGGAACAGAGGTAGGGACACAGCAACAGACATGACATGGAGAGATCATGGGCACTCCTGGAGAGACTAGACCACAGGGAATTACAGGACGGGCCAGAGGGGGAGGCTGGAGCCATGGGGACTCTCAGGGAAAGCCTGGCCCAGGGCCCTGATACGTGGCCGAGCAGAAGCACATTAGAAGCCAAGTGAGGAGCCTGGTGAGCCAGGCACCGTGAGCAAGACAGATGGGCCGGAAGCTCTGGGATTCTGGATGAAGGAAAGGGTATCACCCAACCCCGCCTGATGCAGACCAAGGGAGGACCACGATCGGAAAGCCAGGAGGAAGTCTGGGGCATTCACCGCGTGAACACTCGCTGGCCAGCTGCTATGCGCCAAGTCCTGGCCACAGAGGGGCTGGAATGAGCCCCTGCCCAGGCCCCACTGGTAACCAGGTAGCTTTAAACATATGAGCAACTCGTTGGAAAAGACTGATGCTGGGGAAGATTGAAGGCAAAAGGAGAAGGGCGCAGCAGAGGGTGAGACGGTGGGATGGCATCACCGACTCAATGGACATGAGCTTCAGCCAACTCCGGGAGACAGTGAAGGACAGGGAAGCCTGGTGTGCTGTAGTTCCCAGGGTCACAAAGAGTCTGAGTGACTGAACAAGAATGTGTCACCTTCAGAAAAGCAGCTGTGCCATTTCGTGTAAGCACTAGGTTTGGAGAACCTCACGTGTGCCCGACATGGTGACTGTGCCAAACAGACTGCCTCCCTCATGGACCTGCAGGAACAAGAGGGTGACAGGCCCCAGATTTCCAATCCCACTTCCGTCCTACATCCCAGGATCCTGGGGTCCCCCAGCCCCAGGATGCTAGCCCATGGGTTTCAGCTGCCTGGCTTCTTTGAGAAACCCCAGCAGAGACCAAGATGGCTCAGAACATATGTCTTCAGTCTCAGAGCCACGAGCCAGGCTTGATTTCCACGCTTGTGCCTTGCTTTGTTCTTTTCTCTACTCGACTGGGAATCGAGTGAAGGTCTGAGAGCCCCAGAGAGCCAGGCTGCTCCTGTTCCAAGGTAAAGAGAAGGAAAGAAAGTGCTTTCAGAGCAACACGATGCTATTAAACTCTGGAGGAGGGGGAAATTTCGTCTGGGCATTAATATCACTTTTGTTAAATTCCCACCCTGGTGGGCATCCTGCCTAACAGAAAGCTCTGCAGTTAGACACACAAAAAGCAAGGTGAGTGCCTCCTGCCAGCTTATGTCCCTTTGAAATAACATAACAGGTCAGCTCAGAGGGCCAGCCTGCAGAGGAAAACCACCTAAGCTCATGACCAAAGACAGGTCTCAACCTTAACCTTCCACAGGCACCTAGTGGTGGAATGCTGGCCCCTTGGGAGATGTGTCCACAAGGAACCTGTGAACGTGATCTAATTTGAACAAAGAATCTTTTGCAATGATGTGAAATTAAGGATCTTGATATCCATCAGACATCCTTGATTATATGGAGTCAATTCACTGACAAGTGTCTTTAAAGGAGGAAGGCAGAGGGCTCCTTGAGATGCTGTGAAAATGGAGACAGATCAGAGTTGTGCTGCCACAAGCCAAGGAACACCTGGAGGCCCCAAAAGCCGGGAAAAGCCAGGAGCTGAGGCCTCCTGAGAGCCTTCGGTGGGACCACAGCCCTGTACCTTGACATTGGACTTGTGGCCTCTAAACTGCAAAGGAGTAAAGTTCCGTTGATAGAAGCCTCTTAGTTTGTTGTTGTATGTGTGGCAGCCTAGGAACTAACCCACCTAAGTTGTATGAAATGTCATTTTTAGATCAGAGAGCAGAACAAAATGAGGATTTTTTTGTTTTGTTTTGTTTTTAACACAAAAAAATATTTTGTATTGGGGTAGAGCCGATTAACAATGTTGTGATAGCTTCAGGTGGATAGTGAGGGACTCATTCTGGATGGGAAAGGGATTTGGGGGAGAATGGATATATGTATATGTATGGCTGAGTCCCTTCAAAATGAGGGTTTTTAATAAAATTATCCAACAAGATCAACATCAACCTCACCAAGGCTCTGCAGTTCATCAATTTTTAATGCAGTTCGTGCTAACATTAAAACTATTATTCAAAACCCAGAACTTGTGGCTCTTTTCGGTAGATGTGATATTCTCACAAAGAACAGATTTAGAGATAGATTTCTGGGAAAATGGCAATGACCATGTGATTTTTAATAGTTATCAGATAAGACTGTTTCCTTACCCTCAAGACAAATAAAACCATGCAAATGCAAAAACAAACAAACAAAACAAAACAAAAACAAAAACAAAAAAAACAGTTACTAACCTAAACAGACCCACTCCCAGGAGAAAAACATGAGCATTATATATGACTTATCAGTTCAGTTCAGTCGCTCAGTCATGTCCGACTCTTTGTGACCCCGTGAATCACAGCACGCCAGGCCCCCTTGTTCATCACCATCTCCCGGAGTTCACTCAGACTCACGTCCATCGAGTCAGTAATGCCATCCAGCCATCTCATCCTTTGTCATCCCCTTCTCTTCCTGCCCCCAATCCTTCTGATATGTGATGACTTTATTGAACAATATTAAGTGAAGTTAACATTAACAAAGATCCTCTGTCCATAGAATTCTCCAGGCAAGAGTAATGGAGTGAGTAGCCATTTCCTTCTCCAGGGGATCTTCCCAAGCCAGGGACTGAATCCAGGTCTACTAAATTGCAGACAGGGAAGCTGAATGTTAACAAAAAATCCAAGTCAGCCTATGTAATGGGGTTATGACATCCAGCCACTACTTAGGACGATGTTGTCCACTTTTCACCTGTGGAAGCTGAGTCTGCGAAAGCCACAGTGATGTTTCTAAAACCCATAGCTCAGGAGCAGCAAATTCATGGTCAAACCCCAAGCCTTTGACAGCTTCAAACCATGGTACCAGAGCATCTCCCCACCAGGATGATTTTAGAGTGCTTGTAAATAGCTTACATTTTTATTCTGAATTTCTGAAAGATAGTGTGTCTGAGAGAAGGAATGTCTGTTTTAAGGAAATCGATCTAGTCAACCAATGTAAATGTGCCCCACTCCTGAGAAAATCCAGTTTCCAAGCCCAGTCTTGAAAGCCAGAAGCTCTGTGGTTGCCTTTCTGTCTTGTCCATATGAGACCAAAGGTTAGCGCTTCTTTCCAAGACTTCCTTCTTGCAGAATCAGCTAAAATGATGGCAGAGCTTCGAAACTGCTCCAAGATGGTTCTGCAGGTTCTGAGTGGACAACTTTTCCATTCTGTGGTAAAATTGGAAGGCTTTATCACTCTTTTATAACTTTCCATATAATTTTTTTGTAACCAAGCAGTCGGCATCAAAGCCTGTGGGCTGAAACCGTGCCTGTGATCACAACCAAGGGGCAGAATCCAGTCCTGAGGATGGGACGGCTCACATCTGGCTTGTTCATGGCCTCCCCAGATGACCTGCCAGAGAACAGAGGCAGACACAGGCAGATGCAGCAGGAGGCTCAGATTTAACAATTACACTCGCTTACTGAACACAGCCATGAAGACGGAGCAACTGAGATGGGCACTCTGCGTTCTTGCTCACCACGCGGCTGTGGACCAGGAAGTATCATGTGGGAGAAACAAAACCTGGAGACAGATCGACACCAAGCGTCAGCCAGGAGGTCCACCACCTCGCTGAGCAGCTACAGGTGCTGAGTCCCTGACGGACCCCCAGTGCTCTGTGCACACTACCTAAAGACTGCAGGAAAGAGTGCGATATGAAGATGGTCCCAGGCAGGGTTCAAACCCACCCTTGGCCTCTTATCAGCTGTGTGACCGTGGGTGAGACGTTTCCCCTTTTCAGCTTCAGTGACCAACTGCACAAGGGTGAAGGTACCACCACCATACAGGGTTGACTCTAGGGTTAGAAAAAAGATGTGTCAATTACCAGATACCATAAATGGTGGTTATTATTATTGCTGCTGCTGCTGCTAAGTCACTTCAGTCGTGTCCGACTCTGTGTGACCCCATAGACTCCCACTCCAGTATTCTTGCCTGGAAAATCCCATGGACAGAGGAACCTGGTAGGCTACAGTCCATGGGATTGCAAAGAGTCAGTATACAACTGAGTGACTTCACTTTCTTTCTTTTTTTCTTTCTTTCTTGTTTCCCTCTCCCAACTGGTAACCCCTAGTTTGTTCTCTGTATCTATGAATCTGCTTCTCTTTTAAATAAATTTAATTTGTTTTTTAAATAAATAAATTGAACCAACAATTCACTAATTGGTTGTATTTTTTGCTTTCTTTCTTTTTTGACCATACCAAGCAGCTTGCAGGATCTTAGTTCCCCAACCAGACCAGGGATCAAACCTGTGCCCCCTGCAGAGGAAGTCCGGCACCCTAACCAGTGGACTGCCAGGGAATTTTCTGTTGTATTTTTTTAGATTTCACATATAAATGATATTGTACTTTTCTTGACTCTTGACATTCTTTCTATAATGATATTGCCTTTTAGAGAAAAGATAGAGTGCTGTAATAAAAATAACAGATGACAATAAATCAGTTCAGTTCAGTCACTCAGTGGTGTCCAACTCTTTGCAACCCTATGGACTGCAGCACGCCAGGCTTCCCTGTCCATCACCAACTCCCAAAGCTCGCTCAAACTCATGTCCATCGAGTCGGTGATGTCATCCAACCATCTCATCCTCTGTCACCCCCATCTCCTCCTGCCCTCAATCTTTCCCAGTATCAGGGTCTTNTGGTGTCCAACTCTTTGCAACCCTATGGACTGCAGCACGCCAGGCTTCCCTGTCCATCACCAACTCCCAAAGCTCGCTCAAACTCATGTCCATCGAGTCGGTGATGTCATCCAACCATCTCATCCTCTGTCACCCCCATCTCCTCCTGCCCTCAATCTTTCCCAGTATCAGGGTCTTTTCCAATGAGTCACTTCTTCACATCAGGTGGCCAAAATATTGGAGTTTCAGCTTCAGCCTAAGTCCTTCCAATGAATATTCAGGACTGATTTCCTTTAGGATTGACTGATTTGATCTCAGTCAGTCAACAATAAATAGAAAATAATAAAACTAGCAAATAACAAATAAAAGTAACAATAACAAAATGCTGTTGAATCAATGGCAAGACTAATTCTGGCTGGGGAGATGGAGACATATTGGAGAAGGTAACATTTGAGCTAACCCTGAGGAATTTTAACCCACGGAAAATTAACATGGTTTAGAAAATAAGCACAGTGCTTGGCACATATGAAAACCTCAATAAATGTTTACTAAATAATCAATTTATATAAATAGAGTCTCCACTCAGATCTGTGTTTGGGGGAAGGTACATCTGGCAACAGAATGAAGAAAGGATTTGAGAGCAGGGGGCCTTCAGAAAGGGAGGCCAGTTCGTGGGTTCTAGTACTAATGGTGACTAGAGGGAATAAAAGGCTGATTTAGCACAGTGGTTGTGGTCACAGAAAGGAGAACATCCCTAGGAGACACACAACAGGAGAGCTGATTGGATTCTCAGGATGAGGGAGGTAGAGAAACTGATAATGACTTTGAGGTTTCAAGTTTGGGTGACTGAAAGGGTGAATATACCATTAAATGAGATACAGACACAGGAAGAGAAGCAGATTCAGGGCAAGATGAGGAGTTTGGAGGTAGCATTGTTGTTCTTTCATTTCCGAAATCTTCTTGTAAGCCAGACCTCCTTGCCAGTCTCCACAGGAACCCAGCTCTAGAAACAACTGTAAGGATGGATATTCTGATTTGGATTAGGTCAGAGGAAAGATAGCTATAGATGTGCTCATGGGAGCCAAGACTGCATTTTCTGTCCTGCCCAAGACAGTAGAGCTTTTATTTTTTTTAATTTTTTTTAATTTTTTTACACGAACTCCCAAACATGAACTCCCCTCCCACCTCCCACATCATCCCTCCAGATCATCCCCATACACCAGCCCCAAGCGTCCTGCATCCTGCATTGAACATAGACTGGCAATTCATTTCTTACATGATAGTATACAAATTTCAATGCTCTTCTCCCAAATAGCTTTGATAGCAGTTTCAGGGTAACTGAGTCAAGGAAGAAGCTTAGCATCAAATGAGGGGAGGTTCGGACCCTCCGCTCTATGGGATGAAACAATTTAGATGAGAAGGTGATTGGGAATGGTGGTGGTAGTGAACAGATCCTTCCCAGGATCTAGGTAGCCTGAGGACTCTTGAGTCTGTGACAATATTGGATAACCAGCTTTAGTCTCTACTTAACACCACATTACAGTGGTGGTGTTATACCTACAGATTAGATTAACACCTAATCTCCTGGAGGATTTAGCCTGTGTCATAGCAGACATTCACCACACCCTCTGTAAAGCCCTGGTTTCTAAGGTTCTTTCCACCGGAAGTTATGACAGAAGGAAATGTGTGGGTGGGGAGGGGTAGTGGGTAAGGGGCCCAGGTTCCTGACACAGTCGACACCCAGGGAACGAAGAGTAAGCGCCATGTTGAAGCCACCGTTGCCACTCAGATCCCTCTTATTTCTCCAGCTACCCCTGCTGGGGGTGGGGCTGAACCCAAAGTTCCTCACGCCCAGTGGGACCGAAGACATTGGTGGGAAACCTGGGACTGGAGGAGGTTGGTGAGAAGGGAAGCTGTGGGAAGGGGTCGCACGGAATCCTGAAACCTACCACTGGGCATTAGAAGGATGGGGCAGAATTTAAAAGTACTGTAGGGAGGGCAAGGGAAGGGTTCCTTGCCTCACTCTGCTTCTGCTTCTGACCATCTTGTCTTCTCTTCCCCTCCCCCACTTCATTTTCTCTCCAACCTAGACTTCTTCCTGACTTCGACACCCGCTGGGACCCTCGATGTTTCCACTCTGCCCCTCCCAAAGGTTCAGTGTTTTGTGTTCAATGTGGAGTATATGAATTGCACTTGGAACAGCAGCTCTGAGCCCCAGCCCAACAACCTGACCCTGCATTATGGGTATGAGACGGGGAGAAGAGGTGGGGGGGAGGTGAGCGGGAGGAGGAGGAGGTGATGTGAAAGACTAGAAAAGACTGTGTGGGACCAAGAAAGAGAGTAGCCAGCACCCTAAGCTCTCCACTATTTTCTCGTGGGGTAAGTCATAAATCAGTTTAGAGGAGCCGAGGCTGGGCTGTGGAAATCTGGAGTACCCAAGTTTATTTACCTCATTGTTATTCTCCCTTGAAAACCTTCTCTAGGTACAGGAGCTTTAATGGTGATGATAAACTCCAGGAGTGTGGCCACTATCTATTCTCTGAAGGAATCACTTCTGGCTGTTGGTTTGGAAAAAAGGAGATCCGTCTCTATGAAACATTTGTTGTCCAGCTCCAGGACCCACGGGAACACAGGAAGCAGCCCAAACAGATGCTAAAACTGCAGGATCTGGGTAAGTTGGAAAGGAAGGTCAAAGGATATTGTGGGGTATTGGAGTATTTAAAGTGGTGTTCTTTCACCATAAGTGTATGTGGCAGAAAAGAGGAGGTAAGGGATAGAATGGGAAAGGGAGGAGGGCTCAGGGGCACTACCTTCAGGATCCCGACTTATCTAGGCCAGGGGAATGACCACACATGCACACATATCTCCAGTGATCCCCTGGGCTCCGGAGAACTTGACACTTCGCAACCTGAGTGAATTCCAGCTAGAACTGAGCTGGAGCAACAGATACTTGGACCACTGTCTGGAGCACCTGGTGCAGTACCGGAGTGACCGGGACCGAAGCTGGACGGTGAGTGAGTGGGGATAGCAGCCCAGGCCGAGCAAGTAGGGATAAAGGATTCAATCAGCCAAGAGGAATGCTGGTCCCCAGCTCCTGCTCTCTGCCTCTCAGTTCCCCTGCCCACCTTCCACCCTCCTCCTCTGACTCCTTTCTCTCTCCTCATCTTTGAGTTTTCCTTAAGGTTTCCCTACCCATACACTCCCCAATACCAGAAAGGCAAGAAAACAAAAGCATTCAGTTCTGGTCCGTGAAGGTAGCAGTGTGACTTGAATAGTCAAGAGAGGAGGGAGAAACTGAGAAGAACCAGAAGATGATGTGAGATGGGAGTGGGGCAGCAGTTTTCATTCTGCCTTCTTCTATAAACACCCATCTTTCCCTCACTCTCTTTCTCCTCAAGGAACAATCCGTGGACCACAGGCATAGCTTCTCTCTGCCTAGTGTGGACGCCCAGAAACTCTACACGTTCCGTGTTCGGAGCCGTTATAACCCACTTTGCGGAAGTGCTCAGCATTGGAGTGACTGGAGCTACCCAATTCACTGGGGCAGCAATACTTCAAAAGGTAAAATGGACCTAACACATCACCCTGACCCATGAGCCGAGTACCCCAACCTTTCTAGCACCATTGTCTTTTGCCCTGCCTCCCTACCACTAAGACCCCAAACTTGGTGGCCCATCTCCCCTCACTGTTCAACTCCAACTCCCAGGAAGCAGGATTTTTCTGTGTAGTGTTGGATCAGTGTGTTGTTAGAGTAGGGGGAGTGGATTGAGAGAGAGGCTGAGGGGGTATTCAAGGGGGATACAGAATGTGTAAGATTTCCCTGCAGCATTCCCAGAAAGCCTGCATGGTAAAGATGGCTTTTGGAACCAGGCAAATCTAAGGTTTAAACCTGCCTCTGCCACTTCCTACCTCTTTGACCTTGGGCACATCACTGACCTTTTTGATTCTGTTTCTTTGTTTGTAAAATGGACATAATAATTGCTCCCTGGCCCCTCAGGAGTTGTGAGGATTGAATACACACACAGATAGTGTTTAGCACAGTGTCTGGCACCAAGTTGGCACTCTAAATGTTGGCACGTAGTAGGGGTACTACAAATGTTAGGTCTCTTTTCCTTTCCTCAGAGAATCTTGAGAATCCAGAAAATCCTTCCTTGTTTGCATTGGAAGCTGTGCTGATCCCTCTTGGCTCCATGGGATTGATTGTGAGCCTCATCTGTGTGTACTGCTGGCTGGAACGGTGAGAATTCTGAATCCCGGGAAAATGAGGTGGGGCTGGTGGTGTTGGGAATAGTAGAGGAGGTTTATTACAGGGTCTCCAGAAGCAGAGGGCGGACAGTAAGGAATCACCCAAGAGGATCACCCAAGAGGGCATGAGGGTGAAAGGAAGATGCAGGCACAGGCAACATAGAGTCGTTTCATTCCATGTGGGAGAAGGACAATAAAAGAGTGCGACTGATGTGCTCCTACTCCTTCTTTCTCCCTGCTCAGGACAATGCCCCGAATTCCTACCCTCAAGAACCTAGAGGATCTGGTTACTGAATACCATGGAAACTTCTCGGTGAGAACACTGTCATACGCAGACTTCAGTGTGTCAATTGCCACCAACTGCCTGCCAGCTAGACAGAGCATGGGGGAAGGAAGGGAGGGGAGAGGGGCCTGCACTAACAGTCAGGATGTGGCTGACCATTTGGGGGATGGGCTCGACACAAAGAGACACCCAGAAGAACTGATCCTAGCTTGGTTGAGGCAGATGGAAACAGTGGTATTGGGGGGCCAGGAGTGTGTGTGTCCCTTCTGTAATCACAGTGGTTGCAGATCAGGAGAGTTCCCTTGGCACAGACCCCTGACTTGGAGATATTTGTCTTTAGGCCTGGAGTGGTGTATCTAAGGGACTGGCCGAGAGTCTGCAGCCAGACTACAGTGAACGGCTCTGCCACGTCAGTGAGATTCCCCCCAAAGGAGGGGAAGGGCCTGGGGGCTCCCCCTGCAGCCAGCACAGCCCCTACTGGGCTCCTCCATGTTACACCCTGAAACCTGAGCCCTGAGGCCCTGACAAGAACCCAGGGTCCTGGAGCCCTAAACTGTGCTAACTTGCCCTTGTCCAACCAACTTGGGTCCAATGCTCACCTCGCTGCCTGTGGCTGATTTTGAATTTTGTTCCCCCTATCACTGCCCCCTCATTCAATATCTCCTACTTGAGAATTGCCCCTTAGCCCCATCCATGTTTCTCATCTCCTCCAGTCCAGCCCTTCCTTCTCACAGTATTGCTTCTGCCATCCCTCCCTCCCCTTTCCATCTACTCTTCAATTGTTCCAGAAACTAATGAGAAATAAAATTTCTGTTGATAATCAAGGATGTCTATTGTTGGGGTGGGGAACAAGGGAAACGTGGGATCCAATCAGGGTGGGAGGCACAGTACTGAGGGCACAAAACAAGAGCCATGGGCCCCTGCCACAGTAGCAATGCTCTACAAATTCCCTAGGAAAGAGTGCTGCTCCAGAAACAGACCTCACTCTAGGTGTCCTACACTCTTTCCGGGGCCCATTTTAGAGTAAGATTTACCATGCTGCCCTGATTTTCTTTGGTTATTGTCATTGCCCCCATTTTCAACACATTTTTATAGACCCCACCCAGGTTCTTCTCCCCTTAGCCTTCCTCCACCTTCTGCCACACATAGCACTTCTGACCTCATAATCCCTCAGCTGCAGCCTCAGGCCCCACCCCTAGGGATGTTGGTTATCCACAACTGCCCATAGCTCTCTCCTGTCTGCCCAGTCTGGGTCTCCTCAGTCAATGTAATCCATCTGCCTCTCCAGCCCCCTGATCTTACGGGCCCACTTGGCCCCCCAAGGCCTCTAGGACACCCTCCTTCTGCCATGACGTATCAAGACTCTCTCTGAAGAGTGAGAAGATCTTGAGAACATGTTCATCTTTATCAAACATGGAGGTGAGGGGTATCACAGAGCTGGAGTCTATGTGTAGGGGTGGGGGTGTTGGAGGGGCAGTGGAGGGCACAGGGATGGTATAACTGGGGAAGGGCCACATGCCCCATCCCGTCTCTTCTCAGATAATCAGCAGTTTCTGGCCAATACTAACTGTTCTGTCCTTCGGCTGCTGCATTATGCCCGCCGTAAAGTGGGGTTGCCTAAAACAGGTGAGGAGTGTGGGGAGGGGACTCATGGCCAAGGGTCTGAAATAGTAGGGTCATCAAGCCTACTGCTTTGAGCCCCCGAGTTCTCCTGCTGGCAAAAAGAGAACTCCTTGAATCCCCGCAGCTTCCTCAGCCCGTTCTGGATAGGATCACTGGCCCCTTTCGCTCCCTTCCTTAGCTGCCTTGATTACCCTGTGGCCTCCCTCCAGAAACCATCGATTTATGTGATGAAATGGGGGCAATGAAGTTGTTTTTTCTGATGAAGACTCCTGGAGACTATGCCAGCAAATTCCTTACAGCTCGAAACACCTACTACATTTGTAAGGTGGAGCGTGGGGCACCAGGTAGAGACTTGGGAGCATTCCCCAGAGATAGAGCAAGGCCCCAAAGCTAGACCATGAATCTGATCCTTCAAATAGGGCCCCTTCAACCAGATCCAAATTGAGTCTCTCTAGTCAAGCCTAAGAGCATTGCCTCTATGACAGTGGTTAAGTTAGCACATTCTGTGCCCCCAGCCCCCACCCCGACCTGGCTGAGGGATGGACCCGAGGGGAGGAGATAAGTTACACCAGCCCAAGGTAGTATTGAGTATTAGGGTCCTGAAATTTGGGGCTTTGGAAGGGAGAGGCTGGGTGATGGGGTTGGGTGTATTACACTACTGTATTCACAGGAACTAGAGTTGAGAGTCCCTACAAAGCATTTGTTCCCCTCCTGAAGAACCCGGAACCCGAGCTTATTGGTAAGCAGCATGATGGAGGAAGGAGGAACGTGGAGGGTACTGGACTCAGCTGGGTGATTGAGAATATAGGTGGGGGCTGGTGTAGTCCTAGGTGAAGGGGCCTAGAGTCTAGGTCCACTTCAGGAGTGGTGCTTGGCTCAAACCAGGTGGCGTGTGTGTGTCTCACTCACCCCTCCTCGCCATTTCTCAGCCATCTTCTCAGAACATCTCCCTATCCCCACCACTTCATTCCCATCTTTCCCTTCATCTTCTGCTTTTGGAATCTTGGTGTCCCTATTCCCACTGAAAAGAGTAAAGCTTAGGCACCTTCGGGTTACTTCTCAGCCTAGCTTTAGGCCCGATTACTCCAAGTGATCCTGTGAATGATGGAAGGGCCGGGATGGGTAGGGAAGGTCGCTAGTACTCAGAGGTGTATGTGTGTGTGTTGGGGGGTGACTTTCTCTGGTTCCTAGATGCCTTGCGTACACAATGTGACCTCCTGGAAAGGAGTCGAGTGAAAATGCTTAGAATCCAAGAAGCCAAGAAAGTCATTACAATTGAATCCTCTGTGAACCTCACAGTAAGCCTACCAAACATGGTCTGTCCCAGCAGCCTCCTTTCCCCACCTGTCTACTGAAGGCTCCTCTACCCCAGCTCTCTGGGGTCAATTTCCTTCCCAAACCCAACATTCATGCCCAAGACCTGCCTCTCACCTCTTTGGTCCTCCCTTTGGCCTAGTTTGTAGAAAACTTATCTGCAGGGGACTTTTTACTTACTGACCCTTTCCTTTTCCAGTCCAAATCATCAGGGCGATCAAATGAAGGGGGGACCACTCGCAGGGCTCCCATCTTGAAGACCAAAGTGGACTTTGTCAGGAGGAAGGATAAACATCGCTAATAAAATAAAGTGACCAAGTGAGAGCAGCAATGAAATCACTGGCATTTAATGTGAGGTTCCTTTTTTCAAGAAAGACTTCTCCCAATATCGACACCAAGGCTTAAATCTGCCCCAGGCATTGTGGAGACTCTCAGGATCCGTAGGAGCAGGAGAGGGCAGGGGCAAGCACATGGGTGGGGGGTGAGGAAAGGCAGCGAAGTGTAGTACAATAAGCCTTTGAGGGACAGAGTAGGGGGTGGGGTCTTTTCCAACCAGACAACCTCCCCTTGGGAGGCCTATCACAGCCCGCCTACTCCTGCTGGGGTTAGGTGATGGGATGGGCATCTTCCCTCCCCCACTGTACTCCACCAAGTCCCCGGCTGAAATTCCCCTGCCCCCAACCAGCCTGCCTCTGGGCAGTCCCTATCCCTGCTCCTTCCGTATTCGCAGGGGAACAGAGAGGCAGCAGAAACCAGAGCTGGTTATAGGCATTTATTGAATTAATACATTTATTGATTTGACACACTTCCCCACTCCAATCTAGCACACGAAACAATCTGGGTTGGCCAGGCGCTGACACAGGAAATGATGGGAACCCACAGCAGGGGCGGGGGAGGGGACAATGCAAAGAGGACTGGGGGAGGGACTGCTTTGGGGGCTAGGGTGGAGAATGAGCCCCAGATGGCCTTCCCTAGCAGGTGCTAGTAAACCTGATCTACATTCTCCTCCATCCCTGCTCATTTCCCAGACCCTCAGCCAAGCTCCCCAGCTCCCCCTTCCCTGGTCCGCCCCTCCCCCTGCCTGCCACCACACACACTTCCCCATAACCCCTGCAGTCAGGCAAGGGGAAGAAGGGCAGGGACAGCTGTCTGGGGCCTGGAACAGGGAGGTCTCTGTGCCTAACTTTACCACCCTAAATCCTTCCCTCCTTCTCTTCTCCCCCCTCCCATCCCTTTCCCAGGCCACAGACTCATTCCAGGCCCTCAACTGCACTGTCCCACCATAGCACTAACCCACAGGGGGTCATGAGAGAGTGTGGCTGCACCCCAACACCACACACTCCCAGGCACAAGGTGACAGGATGAAGGCACCTGGCTTAGCTTTTCCTCAGGGAAACTCCAAGCTAGTTCAGCACAGACCATGTTCTAGACCTGGTCCTCATGGGAGCTCTTCCCCTTGCTCCCTGTTCTCTGCAGGCCTAGGGTTCTCTCCCCTGTCTCCCCCGTGTTTCCAGAAATAATGTCTGTAGTGTTTGCATCAGGTGACTATGGCAAAGCCTTCCGAAAAGAAAAAAGCATTCTCCCCATCACTAACACCTTGCCACTGTTAAACATTTCCCTATTATGTGTTTATATTTCTTTAAAGGTTTACAAAAAGCCTTTCTGTTATCTGTAGTCTTCCAAGGGTGATTTGGCTTGGTGAGCCTTGGCCCTTCTAGATTCCTGTTACACCCCCAATCTCACACCACTGGCCCAAGGGGCCACTGAATAAAAATCTCAAGCTCAATCCAGCCTGGACCAGCTCAGATAAGACTCTACAAAAAATCCTGCTCCCAAAGGCAGGGGTAAGGCCACTGGTGACTTCACATTTCCAACAGTATTGCCCGCCCATGCTACAAAATCTATGGGGTGAGAATGCGTGGGGGTGGGGGAGCTGAGGATGGTTCCCTAATTGGCACAGTGAGAATAAACCCTCTCCCCTTCCCCTCCCCTCTCCCTCCCCACCCCCCCGCTNGTGTGTGTCTCACTCACCCCTCCTCGCCATTTCTCAGCCATCTTCTCAGAACATCTCCCTATCCCCACCACTTCATTCCCATCTTTCCCTTCATCTTCTGCTTTTGGAATCTTGGTGTCCCTATTCCCACTGAAAAGAGTAAAGCTTAGGCACCTTCGGGTTACTTCTCAGCCTAGCTTTAGGCCCGATTACTCCAAGTGATCCTGTGAATGATGGAAGGGCCGGGATGGGTAGGGAAGGTCGCTAGTACTCAGAGGTGTATGTGTGTGTGTGGGGGGGTGACTTTCTCTGGTTCCTAGATGCCTTGCGTACACAATGTGACCTCCTGGAAAGGAGTCGAGTGAAAATGCTTAGAATCCAAGAAGCCAAGAAAGTCATTACAATTGAATCCTCTGTGAACCTCACAGTAAGCCTACCAAACATGGTCTGTCCCAGCAGCCTCCTTTCCCCACCTGTCTACTGAAGGCTCCTCTACCCCAGCTCTCTGGGGTCAATTTCCTTCCCAAACCCAACATTCATGCCCAAGACCTGCCTCTCACCTCTTTGGTCCTCCCTTTGGCCTAGTTTGTAGAAAACTTATCTGCAGGGGACTTTTTACTTACTGACCCTTTCCTTTTCCAGTCCAAATCATCAGGGCGATCAAATGAAGGGGGGACCACTCGCAGGGCTCCCATCTTGAAGACCAAAGTGGACTTTGTCAGGAGGAAGGATAAACATCGCTAATAAAATAAAGTGACCAAGTGAGAGCAGCAATGAAATCACTGGCATTTAATGTGAGGTTCCTTTTTTCAAGAAAGACTTCTCCCAATATCGACACCAAGGCTTAAATCTGCCCCAGGCATTGTGGAGACTCTCAGGATCCGTAGGAGCAGGAGAGGGCAGGGGCAAGCACATGGGTGGGGGGTGAGGAAAGGCAGCGAAGTGTAGTACAATAAGCCTTTGAGGGACAGAGTAGGGGGTGGGGTCTTTTCCAACCAGACAACCTCCCCTTGGGAGGCCTATCACAGCCCGCCTACTCCTGCTGGGGTTAGGTGATGGGATGGGCATCTTCCCTCCCCCACTGTACTCCACCAAGTCCCCGGCTGAAATTCCCCTGCCCCCAACCAGCCTGCCTCTGGGCAGTCCCTATCCCTGCTCCTTCCGTATTCGCAGGGGAACAGAGAGGCAGCAGAAACCAGAGCTGGTTATAGGCATTTATTGAATTAATACATTTATTGATTTGACACACTTCCCCACTCCAATCTAGCACACGAAACAATCTGGGTTGGCCAGGCGCTGACACAGGAAATGATGGGAACCCACAGCAGGGGCGGGGGAGGGGACAATGCAAAGAGGACTGGGGGAGGGACTGCTTTGGGGGCTAGGGTGGAGAATGAGCCCCAGATGGCCTTCCCTAGCAGGTGCTAGTAAACCTGATCTACATTCTCCTCCATCCCTGCTCATTTCCCAGACCCTCAGCCAAGCTCCCCAGCTCCCCCTTCCCTGGTCCGCCCCTCCCCCTGCCTGCCACCACACACACTTCCCCATAACCCCTGCAGTCAGGCAAGGGGAAGAAGGGCAGGGACAGCTGTCTGGGGCCTGGAACAGGGAGGTCTCTGTGCCTAACTTTACCACCCTAAATCCTTCCCTCCTTCTCTTCTCCCCCCTCCCATCCCTTTCCCAGGCCACAGACTCATTCCAGGCCCTCAACTGCACTGTCCCACCATAGCACTAACCCACAGGGGGTCATGAGAGAGTGTGGCTGCACCCCAACACCACACACTCCCAGGCACAAGGTGACAGGATGAAGGCACCTGGCTTAGCTTTTCCTCAGGGAAACTCCAAGCTAGTTCAGCACAGACCATGTTCTAGACCTGGTCCTCATGGGAGCTCTTCCCCTTGCTCCCTGTTCTCTGCAGGCCTAGGGTTCTCTCCCCTGTCTCCCCCGTGTTTCCAGAAATAATGTCTGTAGTGTTTGCATCAGGTGACTATGGCAAAGCCTTCCGAAAAGAAAAAAGCATTCTCCCCATCACTAACACCTTGCCACTGTTAAACATTTCCCTATTATGTGTTTATATTTCTTTAAAGGTTTACAAAAAGCCTTTCTGTTATCTGTAGTCTTCCAAGGGTGATTTGGCTTGGTGAGCCTTGGCCCTTCTAGATTCCTGTTACACCCCCAATCTCACACCACTGGCCCAAGGGGCCACTGAATAAAAATCTCAAGCTCAATCCAGCCTGGACCAGCTCAGATAAGACTCTACAAAAAATCCTGCTCCCAAAGGCAGGGGTAAGGCCACTGGTGACTTCACATTTCCAACAGTATTGCCCGCCCATGCTACAAAATCTATGGGGTGAGAATGCGTGGGGGTGGGGGAGCTGAGGATGGTTCCCTAATTGGCACAGTGAGAATAAACCCTCTCCCCTTCCCCTCCCCTCTCCCTCCCCACCCCCCAGCTATATCTTTATAATTTTCTCAGTACCCAGGTGAGCAGACCCTACTCTAGCTCTAAAGCAGGGTCCCAAATTCCCTGGAAGGGGTCAAGGGTAAAGAGTGGATATGGGCACGCCTGGTTCTGTCTCTGAAGTAGGGAATGAAGCTTCTGGCCATGGCTCAGGGATCTGTGGGGAGAAAAAATGGAGGACAAGGTCAGAGGCTCATCTGAGGTCATGACAACTTTCCATCAGCAAGAACCACATTAAGGAAAACAGAAACAGCCCCTCCCCCACCTCTCCTGTGCTTCCTTGTAGCGGTGAGCACTGCTGAGGGGCCTTGGAGGTCCCATCTGGAAACCATGCCACTCTAATGGGACGTCCTCCCCCTAATTCCCTGGGACCTCCAGCTACCCCCTTGTTCTCAATCTCCCCCTTGCTAGATCACAGGACTAGCTGGACACCTAGGAGCAAGAAGAGGTTGTGAGATGCTGCCATGACTAAGATGGGCCATACCTGGCTCAAAGTTGAAGTCCAGTCCTTCGTCTCCATCCATGAGGTCATTGATGATGTTATCCATGTCACACTCCAGGTTCTCCATGTATATGTCGAGATCAAGATCCTGAGGCATTCGGTCTTGGCTTGGAGCTTCAGTAGGAGGTGTGAGCACAGGACCTCCCAGGGGCTTGGGGACCGAAGCCCCCGCCATGACTGGAGGTGGTGCTGGTGCTATCATCGGGAGGGTGGGAACCAGACCGCTGGGGCCTGCAGCCTCTAGGGCTTTAGGACACAGGCCACCCCCCGTGCCTAGCTTACTGGAGGAAGGTATCCCCCCCAGCAGCAGAAGTGTTGGAGCCTGGGACAAAATGGGATCTACCTGGGTCATGAGGACATCAGCAGGAGGTGGTGGCGTATCAGAGGTGAGCAGAGCCTCCAAAGACTGGGAGCTTGAGAAGCACCCTTCTCCTGCTGACAGGGGCCCCTCTGCTGGGCTGAAGAGAGAGGTGCTGTAGGTGTGTAAGGGGCCCGGAACCCCAGGATGCTGCAAAGAGAAGCCAGAGAGGCTGCTCCGAGACAGCAACGAGTGGGGAGATGTGAGATTGAGCCCATCTAACAGCTCCAGATCTTCTTTCAGGGTGGGAGGGACACCCCCTGCATAGCCACTGGCTGAGGCTGGCATTTCCTCTTCCGCCAGCACCTCAGGCTCCGGCTCCCTGGGGGAGGGCCGGGTGCTGACAGTGCTGGCATTCGAACTGCTTCGTGGACGGAAGGTGCTCCACGCATCAGCTTCCTCTCGGTTTCGAGAGCAAGGGCTGCCTGACCACTTGGCAAAGTGGCCAGCAGGGCTCCTTGGAGGGGCACCTTCACGTGGAGCTGGCAGCACAGCTGGTTTCTTCTTGGGGGTTTTGCTGCGGCCCCGGAGCAGCCTGCTGCTGCTATCCATGGAGGCTGCCCGGCGGCGGGGTGCCTTGCCACTCTTGCCTCCCTCCGGATTCAGCATCCACCAGGAGCTCTTGCCAGTAGCCTCGTTGTGAACCTTGATGAACTTGCTATGCAGGGATAGGTTGTGGCGGATCGAATTCTGGAGGGGGCAGAGGCAACAAGAGAGGGAGGTCAATGGTCAGCAGTCCAGTCAAAAAGGACACTGGGGCGCGGCTGGGGGTGGGGGGGGATCCTGGAGATGCAAAGCTAGTCAAATTCGAGGGGAAAACAGGCAACAGTAGGGGTGGGAGGTAGTGGCAGGGGAGGAGACCACACACAATTCCCACCTGAAGACAAGCTTCTCGGTCAGACCTCTCTGCACAGAGGGCGGGGAGACAACCAGAGCCAAGACCTATTCACAGGGTGCTGCACCCACTTCCCCCTGAAAAGCTCACAGCCCTCTACCCGACCCAAGTCTACGGGGGCTGCCTGGGGCTTGTAAGCATTGGAAAGACGCACTCTTAGTTCATCAAGAACTAGGCTCCAGTGGGAAAGACCATTCCATAGCTCCACCCCTTTCCTTGAGTGCAAGCTTGGGTGGAGTTTACAGGACAGTGGTACAGCAGCAGCCCAGGACAGACCCACCCTGTCCTGAGTCAATCTTCCCGACAGGCTGAGGGGCTGGAACCTCAGCCTGGCTAGTGCTCCACTCCACACAGGGCATTTGGGCCCTGGCACTCTACAGGATTTGCAGATTCATTTTTTTTATTCCCTCCCCCCTCCCCCCTCCCCAGATTCCTTGACCCACACCTTCAACTACATTCAGGCCAGGCTTCTCCCTGTGCCTCAAATACACCAGGCCCCTCCCTCCCTCCGTCCTTGTCCGGAGAAGGAGCTCCCCTCTCTCAATTCTACTAGCTTGTCAAGATCAATCTACAGTCCTCTCGCTTTCCTAAAGTGGTTGCTTGACTTCTGCAGCCAGATTTCTTTTTCAGTATTTTCCATCTGTTCCACACAAAATTTCCCCAAATCTATATTATGTTGTTTATAGTTTCAAGTAATTTGTATTATCAATTGTAAATGCCAGGACATGTTGTCCAGGTAGGCAGCCCTCCTGCAGTGGCCCCCTCAGAGTGCCAAGCTCCCAGTACGTAATCAATATTTGTTGCCTGATTGACAGGTGCCCCTTGGGTGAAAAATGGTGAATCTCCCCTTGAAGCTCTGTCAGCTCTTGAGTGCCTTGGGTACTAGAAGCTGTTTTTCCTTCCTCCCTCACTGCTGATATTCTGCTAGAGATAAGTTTTTTTCCCCAGGGGCCCAGGAAGCTGAGACTGGCAGCTTCTTGAACCCCTGGAGCAGCTTATTTCTGCTGGCTGCTCCAGGCTAGTTGCACCATCCCTTTGTATTCC
>SJYX01016883.1:60364-82130 GCA_006410675.1 Oreotragus oreotragus
CCCCCACCCCTCAGGAACCTCCTTTTCCCTACTTCTTGTCAGGAATTTCTGCATAGGAACTTTAAATCTAGGGGCGTTTGACCTCCCACATGAAACTCTTTCTTCAGTGTTTAGAAACTTGGGAAGAGCCCAGAGGCCTTGGAGCAACTAGGAGGCTGAGGCTATGGACAGTCAGAAATCACTTGATGTGTTTCACAGCCAGATGCTCTAGATAAGGAGAGCCTTTGCCTGGGAAAATATTCTTAAGTGGCCTCTTGCTCCAGGGCTCTCTAGCGAAGAACTCCTTGTCTCCCTGGGACCCTGCAGTAACAGCACTCCAACTACTCTGGCCTCACTAATGTTTTGGGTTCCTTCAGGGATTCACACTTGTCCATCCAGCCTGGGCTCTTAGTAACTAAGAGCCACAGTTACTTCTGGCACTATGATTTCTACCCCCTCCCCACTCCCCCCTGCTTTTCCAACTTCTAACTCTGGGTCTACTGAGAAGGCTCATTCCCTTCCCTATACTCAGTAACCATGAGTGCCATTTGCTCATCCCCTCTTCTTTAGCCCTTGGAACTACTACCTCCTACAGCCTCCTACTTGGAGAGGTTGGCTCCCTAGAAGCCTACCGTTTTTACCTCTTGGAAGAAGGGCTGGTTGCTCCCCAAGCCACCTAAATTAAGCCTTCTTGTTCTAAGTGAGTGCCGCCCCCTGGTGGGGTGGTGGTAACCTTGGCATATCACCAGGGAAGCCAGCTCAGGCTTGGGGGTAGGGAGTGAGGGGTGAGAGCTTTGCAGGCTCCAGACTCAGCCTGATTTGGCTTTGCCATCATTCCATGGCAGCGTGGATTAGCAGATAGAGCATATAATTTATAGTTAGACCTGAAGTTCAAGTCCTCATTCTATCGATTTTGGCAAGTTTCCCAACCATTCTATACCTTAGTTTCCTAATACGTAACATGTGGAATCTCAGAACTGCTGTGAAGATTAAAATTTTTAACTACTTTGTAAATGAGGAAAACCCAATATAAGTGTAAATTCTAAGGAGGGACTACACTCCCACAGCATAACTAACAACTCATGATTATTTCTTCTACCCTGGAAAATGAACCTAAGGGAAAAGAAAAAACAGCTGTGCAGGCTGGGTCCAAGGAGGGGAGCTCTTTATGAGCTGCGACTGTGGCATGGCAGTCTACCCAGAAATAGTGCCAAGGGTCTCAGTCAGCTGTCTTGCTTTCTTTTCTGCCCAACCCCAAGGGATACTGCAGACTCAGTCCCTCGATCTCTTATACCTAGAAGACCCTCTGCTCACCCAACCTTCTGTATTTCCTTGCACGCTGGTCTCACCACCTACTGGAGTACAAGGTGTCAGTAGGAGTTGAAGCTCCCTAACTTTGTGAGTCCCATATTTCTCAGGACAAGCTTTCGGAGCATCTAGTGCAATCCCTCCTCGCAATTTCCTCATGGGAAGCCAAGGGAACCCCCAGCCTGTGTTCTAAAGTCAGAGCCCTATTTTTTTCCATGAATATTCCTCAAGAGCAAATGAAAACTTCCCCCCACAACTTGAATAGCCCCTGACTAGGGAGAGTTTCTCAGCATTATATAGGGTAAACTGAGGCAGCCCCTCCTTTTTTTTTTTTTCCCTCTTAGTGCGTCAGATCCACTTCTTTCCCACAGGGGTATCACTCTTTACCTTTTGCCACTTCATTCCATCTTCTTGGGTAGCGGAATCCTAGAACAGTACTTCTACCCTGAGGTACTGGGACGCAAGCAGGGAATCCAAGTAATCCCACAGGAATGGGAGAAAAGGTGTTGGGGTGTGAGGTGGGGGAGGAGGGAAGGCTAGGTTCCTGCAGGGAATCCACACAGTTCCCACTGTACATAGGATAAAGACTTCTCTGTGGGGATAAGTGTTTTGGGCAGCCCAAGCCAAAGTGCTGGGAGTGTTGAGCAGTGAGCAGAGAATTCAGTTTTCTCCAGGGCAAGGACAATGTCTTATTCATTGTGATCCTTCAGCATCAAGCACCTAGAAGCATATACTATGTCCTAAGTAAACGGCTTGTCTAATTGACCGCGGAAGGTGGATCTCTGGGGTAGGGGTATAAAAGGGGAGGCAGAGTAGAAGTAAGGAGACCGGTGGGAACCAGGAGGAGATAGATATTGAGGGGGATCATAGTTACCTTCCATCCTGCTGAGCTGTTGCTGTCACCCTTGTCCTTGAAGTAGGGCACCGTGCGGACCATCCACTCATAGATCTGGGCCAGTGTCAGTCGCTTCTCGGGGGCGCTTTCAATGGCCTGGCTGATGAGTTCTGCATATGACTGATTTCCCCAGGCATTCCGGCGGGAGCCTCCCTTCCGAGGACCTGTTACAGCCCCCAGGATTCCGGGCTGGGGACCCCCTGCCGAGTCTGGGAGCCTGGCGGGCAACAGGGTTGGCTGGGTGCGCCCGTCCGAGCGCCCCTCCGGGTGTACCTTCTCTCCCAGACCTGACTCCACCTCGGACGGCTCGGACGGCTCGGGAGCGAGCTCTGGTCGGGGAAGGGGCCAGGTGCAGGAGCGGGGACGGCTCTGGGGTTCGAAGTCGGGGTCGAGGTCTACGATCGCGGCAGCCTCTCTGGCTGAATTCTCATTTACTGGATCCATACGTGAAGTTGGATCTCCGCCGCTCAGCGTTCAGAGGAGCCTGCCACAGTCCCTAGCGATGCCTCCCCTCAGGGGGGAAGCAACGAGGGCCAGGGGGCACATTCCTGCCAGTCCTCAGAAAGTCCGAACTTCCCCTCACCCCTGGATGCTTGATCCTAAGCTGTCCCTTGCACACAGTTCTCCGTTTCTTCTCTGCTACAGGCTGCAGCCTCGGAGCTCTTTCTGAGACACCACCTGTAACCTCCGACTAGCGAAGGCACTTTTCTCCTAACCTCTCAGCTTCCTGCTCTTTTAAACCTGAGGCTCCGTATCCCCTCACAAATCTTTCTCCCATCACAGAACGCCTCTTTAGCCGCAGTTCCCTCCCCCTTTTAAGTTGCTGCCCCCCGGACACTCCTCCTGAATTTCCTCCTCCCCCCGCCCCCCGGGTTTCCCTTTTGTTTTGCTCCAAGCAGCGGCCCCCGCCTGACGTCTCTGTTTACCACTCGCCAGGGCAGCCATCTGCGCACGCGCCTGAAGAGCGGGTTGGGAAACCGAGTTCTCTAGTCGTGCCACCCTGGTCCGGCATGGGGACTACATCTCCCGTCCTACTTCGCGGTCAGCCCGATCAGGGTGGCAGGAGAGCGGCGTGGCAGGATATAGACAGGGGGAACATTAATTATTACTATTAGAGATGGTCTCGGACTTTTTCTTTTCGTTAAAAATCATTTTCCTCCTTCCCCCCCTTCCTCCCTCCTCCCTAGTGATTCAGGATCGCTAGATGAACGTGTGGAGAGATGCTAGACCGTTCCCTCTTCCGTCAGAAGAGGGCAAAGGAAAAAAAAATTTGAGGTCTCCGCAAGAAGCAGAAAACCGAAAAGCAAGAAGCAAAGAACTAACGAGGAAATAGAGTTGTTTTCGTGTTGAGGAGTTGGTCAGAGGGCTTGGGGAACATAAACGAGTGGTTAGCTGACCGTAGTGTCTCCCCCACCGCCCTCCACTCGGCATACGCAGTTCCCACCGGTAGTGCGGTTGCTGACCAATCAGTTTTCTCCACTGACTCTTCTGGCCTCTCCTCAAATATTGATATTCTCCAGGTTCCCATCCTCGGCGGCTTCACTTCTCATTCAACAGGTTCCAAACAGAACTCATTATCTCTTCCTGCGCCCGCACCCCTATCCTCTGGATACTCTTATCTCTGAATTTGGTTAATGGTTGTCCTAATGTACCCGGTCTCTTAAGCTAGACTTACCCTTCGTCTTTTCATCTCCCTAACCTCCCACATCCAAATCCCAGTTCAAGATCTTATTTATCAGTGGATTAAATTGCAGTATCGCCTTAAGCCGACCTCCTACCATGAAGTTTTTCCCAACTGCTGTTTATGTTCTTTGCTGTCAACAAAATAACTTTTCTAAGAAACACTCCTGGTAATAACAAGTAAAATTTATGGAGCACTTATTATGTGCAAGGCGCTGTGCTGATTGCTTTATGTACATTAGCTCCTTTACTCCTCAAATCATCCCTGAGGTAGATACCCCTGTTATACCCATTTTACAGACAAGGACACTAATGCTCAGAGATTTAGTGACTTGCCCAAAGTCACACAGTTAGCAGGCAGGAGAACTGAGGTATCACTTATATGTGATCTTAACATTTCCCTGCTTAAAACCTCCTTTGATTTTCCCTATTCCCTATGTGATAAAGTTCAAACTCTTTAGCAAGGCATAGAGGGCTCTTCAGATTCAGGCTACCTTTCCTGCTTTCTCTTTCACTGGGCACATTAAGTTCCAGTCAGTCCGAGTTTTGCACTGTTTGCTGGAAATATCATACATACCCTTTTATACCTTTCCCTCCTCATCCTGGGATGTTTTCTTTCTCATTAGTCCTTCCCCAAGTCTCTTATTCTGGAAAACTCCTATTCAGCCTTCCTAGTCTCCCTCAGGTACAATTAGTTCTCCCTTTTCTGGAAGCATTCCCAAGCATTTTGTGCAGGCTTATGTTATACAGCATAAACCGTATCATACTGTAATTCCTTGCTTTTAGGTATCTCTTCCACTAAACTGTGAACTCCTTGAAGGCAGAGACAAGTTTTATGTATCTCTGTGACCCCACATAGTAGACATTCAATAAATGCTGGTCGAATGAATGAGATAAGGAATCAAATCACATTGCACTCATACATTTGAGAACGTTTTAATAAATGTATCATATTTATTTACCACCTGGCCATGTCCCATTTTTCCTTAGACAGAAAGTTCCTAGGGATGGGGACTGTAGTATAACTTATCTGTATAGTGCCTAGCATTACACCATCAGCAGTGTGCCTTGATACATGCACTGTGATGACTAGTCCTACCTCCCATCAAGGTTGCAGAGCCATACAACCCAGAATTTTTCAGAGTCCACAGCACATTGGACCTTCAAAGCAATATTAGTCTGCTCATGGTAACATAACCATTTGGTTCTACATATTTCCACCTTCTTTTACTCCAACATAGGGATCCCCTGGTAGCTCAGATGGTAAACTGTCTGCCTGCAACACGGAATACCCAGGTTCAATCCCTGGGTCGGGAAGATCCCCTGGAGAAGGAAATGGCAACTCACTCCATTACTCTTGCCTGGAAAATTCTATGGACGGAAGAGCCTAATGGGCTACCGTCCATGGGGTCACAAAGAGTCGGACACGACTGAGTGACTTCACTTCACTTACTCCAACATGCATTTGTCATGTAAAGGGTGAACAGAAGACAGTGTATTCACACCTGAGGTCCAGACTAGAGAGATAGGAGACAGTTGCTCACAATGACTGCAGACATTTCCTGTCTAGGCCTGGGGTATTTGGTAAGGGCTGCACAAACAGTGAATTTGGTAGAGGGGGGAGCTTTTTGGACACTAGGTCACAAGGAGCTCTCTTCTACCTGAAACAGGTATGTTGGCAGACCATACAGAGCTGCTGAGACAGGGAAATGGCAAGGTGGGGCAGGCACTTGTCTTGGCTTGACTTATATCTCCCTTTGTGCATTTGTTTGAAAATGTCCATCTTTCCACCAACTCATGTCCATCACCTTAAATTTCAAATTCAAATCTCAAAACTTACATGCCTTGAAAACGTTCCCCAACTAACCCAACCTGACAGATCACTTAACAACTCTATACCTCCCAAGCCTCTATGAACTCTGTTTGCATTCTTTCATTTTGTGCTAGTGGTTATATATATGGCTCTTCATTTCATGAGGGCATATTCTCTCCCCAACTAGAGTACAAATTCTGCAATCAATCCACAAATGTTTATTGACTGTTAAGATGAGGGTATACCTTGGGACTCTGGACAGATAAAAAGGACCATAAACCATCGGACCAGACGCTTTAGGAGGGTGAGCTGAAGGATCGATGGAATGGTAAGAGCACTGAGACTTTAAAGCATGCATCTAGAGGAGTCAGAATTATACACTTTATTACTGTTGCTGTGTTGGAATACACAGTAGTCAAGAAAGAAAGTTAACAAGGTAACCTTGGAAAATAGAAGAGACATCCTTCAGGATAGAAGACCAACACAGATGCAAGCTACTATATACAGGATAGATAAACAACAAGGACCGACTGCATAGCACAGGGAATCATATTTAATATCCTGTGATAAACCATAATGGAAGAGAATATGAAAATGTATAACTGAGTCAGTTTGCTGTACTGCAGAAATTAAACACAACATTGTAAGTCAACTATACTTCAATAAAACAAAAAAAGAGGAACAACAACAGGTCCCCAGAAAACTGGCGTAGTCATAAATTATGAACAGAAACATGGCAGGATATGGGTGGGGAAGGCCTTTTTCCCAGTTGCAAGCCCAAAGTTGATGATCTCAACTGGCTCCCCTTTACCCACTCGTTTTTTCCCTCTTGACTGTCAAAGGGTTTGGCTCTCTTGCCTCTTTCACCGCTACCACCAACTCTTCTACCTGGATGCCACCCCCCAAGCCTGCTGCCAAACGGGCTTTATTCATCTGAATTGAGATAAACATTTCCTCACTTCTTCTTACCATACCCAGCTTTGGAAAAAACCCCTCCTGCACAGGACTTTTGCTATTAACTATAGAGAAAGATGTGGGGGTTAACAAAAATAACAACGAGAAAGCTCAAAGAATCTCAGCTTGTCCCTGGTCTTCACGGACAAGTATGGAACATACAAGGTTTTGTAACCCTCTTCCCTAAGTCCTTCTTTATGTGTTTCTGTGAAAGATTTCTTGTTCTTCTCTTAGAAGCCAGCAACACCCTCCCAACCCTGTCGTTGTTTTTAAAAATCTTTTTAGTTAATAAACATTTCGTAAGAGCCTACATTTCCAGACACTAGGCTACGTGCTTTTGCATAAAGTACACCCCAGACTAAAATCCTAAGATTTAGCCCCAAGTACATTCGAGTTGGCACTACTACTAAGATTGAGGCAGCTTTCAGTCCTTTCCAAACCCTAGAAGTCAGTCTGATGTAGTGAGAAGAGCTCTAGATTGAGTTGGGAGATTGAGTCCTCATTGTAGTTCTGTCACAAACTAGTTGAATAATGATAATAATTGCACTACTACTAAAAATAACATTTACTGAGTTTTAATTCTTTTTTCATGTATTCATTTGGCTGCATTGGCTCTTAGTTGTAGCAGGAGGGCTTAGTTGCCCTGAGGCATGTGAAATCTTAGTTCCCTGACCAGGGATCGAACCTTCACCCCCTGCGCTGAAAGGCAGGTTCTTAATCACTGGACCACCAGGGAAGTCCCTATTGAGTTTTTATTATGTATTAGGCACAGTGCTAAGTGCTTTACAAGGATTATCTGGTTTAATCCACAGAATAAGCATGTAAATTAAATACCATTACTATCTTAATTTCACAGAGGAAAATGAGACTTAGAGAGGGTAAAGGGACCTACTTAAGATCCAGAGTTACTAAGTGAGAAAGCAGAGATACACATCCGGGCCATCTGACTCCAGAGCCTGCACAAATCAATTCATCTCTTTGGCTTTGTTTTTTTTCTTTTGCAAAATGGGAATTTGGTATTAGGTGATCTCTAAAATCTCTCCTAGGTCTAAAATCCTATTTTCTGTGGTGCTTAAGATGGGTGCAAGACTCCAGATTGAATTTTTGGCTTTAGACTGCCCTGAGTTTACACTTCACACCCATACAAATTCTGTCCTGGCTTCCTGCAGGAATAAGGTCCACAAAGCTTCATCTATCAGTATTCTGGCTCTTTGAACTGATCTTTGAGCTTTCTCATTAACCAGTCCTGTAGGCCTCTATGGTTCCAGCCTTCAAATGGCATGATATTTACTAAGCTTATTATCAGAAGAGTGTCCAAAACACAAAAAGATGCTTGTATTTTATTTTTATTTTTTTCTTTGGCTACACCTTACAGCATGTGGAACTTCCCCAACCAGGGATCGAACCCGAGCCCTCTGCAGTGGAAGTGTAGAGTCTTAACTACTGGACAGCCAGGGAAGCCCCAAGATGCTTGCATTTTAAAATTTTATGAAAAGAGCTAGATGTGATACTTTATATGCTATATGCTCATAATTTTGTTTAAAATATGTTGAGAAAAAATAGGAAGAAATGTTTAAAAGTGTTAACAGTGTTTTTTTTTTCTTTTTGCTTTCATATAGTTTTCCAATTTTCTTTGTGTATAACTCTTAAACTAAAGGAACTGCTTCATGTTTTGCTCTTTCTATAAGGAATTTGAGGTACTTTACCAGAAAAAAAACAGTACAAATGTCATCAGATTATAGAACTAGATCATCAGAGGCGTGGAGAGGATGAAGCAGCTAGTGTGCAATGACTGAACATTAAATTAATCTCCTGAGCTGCCTAGGGGAACAGGGAAAACACAGTAGATTACACAATTCTTGTTATCAGAATGAAAGACACGTGGCCATTCCTTAAGAGAGATAGAGACTTTCGTCACTAAATTCTTTTTTCCTTCACTTGAAAAGACAGCGCTTCAGCAAACAAAATTTTTTGAAAAAAATAAAAAAATTTGTAATCCTATTGCCCTCATATAATTTTCAGCTTTGCCTTTTAAAATTTTATGAAAACTTTTTTCAAGTTTCCCATCCTTGTCCACAGACACAAATAATTTTACATGGCTGCAATTAGATTCTATGTACCATTTTGTGTCATTGCTTTTTTCAATGAACGTATCTTAAACACGTTTTCATATTTAGCCTTCCAGAACTACAATTTTTAACAGCTACATAATGGTTCATCGCTGGCACTAAATTGCATAAGAAATTTCTCATATGGGATTTACCATAAGGGATAATGTCCTCAGTAACAGTTTTGTAATGCACACAGAAGAGATTTTCATATTACTTTCTTGTAACTGACCTGGCTAAAAGCCAAGGGTATAACATTAAAGCATTTCTGCAGGGGCCGAGCTAATACGGTTCAGGCATGTAACCTTCTGGTGCTCTAACTTGATCTGAGGACACAACTTACAATGCCACCTAAAGGAGTGGATGGATAGAATGTCCTTTACAATATAGTCCATAAATATTTCTTCTCACAGTCAGGCTTTTGACAGGACCTCAGAAGCTGACTATACTTATTCTCTGATGAAGGCTAGAAGTGTTGGTATGTTCTGTTGTTGACTGAGACAGGATACATATATTTTGGAAGTCAAATGAACAAGTGGTTGGGTGACACGTTAACGTTCTGGCTTGAAAGCTGGGAAGTTTGACCAACTTTGTTGCCTGCATGGAAGTTTACCTCATATTACCATGGAGGTAGGGTGCAGGTGAAGTCAGATTTTTCTCAGGAAACAGCCTTTGGAACTGAATTCCACACCACAGAGGAGGTATTTTTGACCTGAACAATTTTCAAAACCCATAACCAGTCAGGGGGCCTGAGCATAAGAAGGAAAGTCTCGTAGATATTCCAATGGACCCTCTGCTTTTAGGAACTGTGGGATCCCATGTGTCTGCCAGTATGAATTAGCTGTAGAATGGGGTTTTATATTGCCCAATTGAATCTTGGAGACTGTCACCAAGGACAACTGAAATTTTTTACATAAATCATGTTGAGCTGTTATTTCTGGGACTAATTGTGTACCAGAGCCCATTGCCTCTTAAGAACTACATCTGATCTGTAGTAATATTATGTCAGCAGCATAAAGGTGGATTCTTCTTTTATTTAAAATTTTTATTGTATTAACTTTATAGCCACAAGAAAAAAAATTTTTAATAGAGAAATAGAAGAAAATAATTTCCCACAAACTCACCATCTTAACACAACTATCACTATAATTTTGTGTACTTCTCTTATTTTTTCAACATCATGTTTTTACATATTTATATTTGTGTTATATATATAAATTTGTGTCCTTTTAAAACATATTTATTTATTTGGCTGCATCAGGTCTGGGTCTTAGTTGCAGTGTACTGGCCTAGTTGCCCTGAGGTATGGGAAATCTTAGGTCCCCCATAGCATGTGGGACCTTAGTTTCCTTGACCAGGGATTGAACCCATGTCCCCTGTACTGCAAGACATATTCTTAACCACTGGCCACCAGGGAAGTCCCTGTGTCCTGTTTTAATATTTGCAGTTGCACAAGTAATACATGAGTACCTTTTTCTTTAAAAATTTAGAATATTACAGAAAAATCTGAAAATTCCTTTGGTCCCTTATCTTACTCACCTTTCCTCCTTCCTTGAAGTTAACACTGTCATGGGTTTGATATGTACTCTTCCAGACCTTTTAAAAAATGCTCTTACATAGGAAGAATGTAAGATTGTTTTGTGTGCAATAAATGATTACATTCAGCAATTTTAAGATCTATCCTTATTGATATCTCTAGTTCATTCCCTTTAACTGCTGTATTGTATTCTATTTAATGAATATGCCACATTTCATTTGACCATTCCATAAGGGAGAATTCTTATCTTTGTGTGTGTGTGTTTGTGTGGTAAGAGGGTTAATAATTTTGCTAAACTGCCTCAGCTTCCCCAGTGTCACTCTGAGCTGAGCATATTAATGCAAAGAGACAAATTGAAATAAAAAAATATATAAGTCACTTTAGGAACACTACTACATTGTTGGTGGGAATGTAAACCGATATGGTCACTATGGAGAACAATATGGAGATTTCTTTAAAAACTGAAAATAGAACTACCAGATGATTCAGCAATCCCACTCCTGGGCATATATCTGGAGAAAACCATAATTTGAAACAAATACATTCTCCCCAATGTTTACTGCAGCATTATTTACAGTAGCCAGGACATTGAAGTAACCTAAATGCTCATCAGCAGAAGAATGGATTAAGAAGACGTGCAAACATATACAATAGAATGTTGTGTTGTGCTATGCTTAGTCGCGCAGCTTACTCTGCCATAAAAAGAATGAAATAATGCCATTGTCAGCAAAATGGATGGACCTAGAGATTGTCATACTGAGTAAAGTAAGTCAGGCAGAGAAGGGCAAATATCATATGATATCGCTCATTGGAAAAGACTCTGATGCTGGGAGGGATTGGGGGAAGGAGAAGGGGACGACAGAGGATGAGATGGCTGGATGGCATCACCGAGTTGATGGACATGAGTCTGAGTGAACTCCGGGAGTTGGTGATGGACAAGGGGGCCTGGCCTGCTGCAGTTCATGGGGTTGCAAAGAGTTGGACACGACTGAGCGACTGAACTGAACTGAACTGATCGCTTGTTTGTGGATTCTAAAAAAAAGGCTACAAATGAACTTATCTACAAAACAAAATAAAGTTACAGTTGTAGAAAACAAATTTATGGTTACCAGGGGATTACGGAGGAGAGGGATAAATTGGAAGATTGAAATTACACATACACACCACTCTATATAAAATAACCTTTCTCTTCTCCATGGGCTCTTCCTGACCCAGGAATTGACCCGGGGTCTCCTGCATTACAGGCAGGAGCTATGAGGGAAGCCTATATAGAATAGATAACTAATAAGGACTTACTGTATAGCACATGGAACTCTATTCAATACTCTGTAATGAACTATATGGGAAAAGAATCTAAAACGAGTGGATATATGTATATGTGTAACTGATTCACTTTGCTATACACCTGAAACTAACACAACATTGTAAATCAACTATACTTTCATAAAAGAAAATTTTAAAGTCACTTTATATGCAGATACAGAGATGCTTGGTCCTCAGATCACCATCCTGTGAGTCTAGATTAACAGTGCTATCCAATAGAAACTTCTGTGTTGATGGAAATGTTTTATATCTATTCTGTTTGATACAGTAACCATTAGCCACATATGCCTATTGAGCACTTGAAATGTGACCAGGTTATTGAGGAGTTGAAATTTTAATTTAATTTAAATTTGGTCAAATGGCTAGTGGCTACTGTGTTGGATGGTGGAAGACTCTAGCATACAGTAATGGAAGCCACAATTTTCTATACTACAAATTATATTATCAGGAGTTCTAAGACAATTGTGTCCCACTATCTAAAGGTCAATGAATGATGCTAAGATCTTGTGTTGGTCCCTTTACATATCCTACCTTTAAGGTTCGGTCTCCTTGTTTCTGATTTCCAAATGTGTTAAAAGATGGATTATCATATGGAAAAGACAGGATTGCTAGAAAAGTTTTCTGGGAAATGACTGTACTCAAATCAAACCATGTAGAAATTAATTTCTAATTCCAGCACCCTCAGTTGACATTTGATAATTGAATCCCCCCACCAACCATCCCACTAGCCCAGTGAAAGCTTCAGTGATAACAGAGCAGTATGCAAAGTCAACAGAATAATATAAACATCTTACAAAAACAGTCTTGGCTATGAGCAAGCGTTGTACAGTTAGTCGAGTTGTTTGTCATAAATGGGTTTAGATCCAGCGAGAACTAATCTACTTGTTTTCTATAAATGCCTCTGGGACTTCCCAAATCCTTATCCAGATCTCTTTTATCACCCAGAATGTTCCCAACCATCCCACATAGTCTGCTAAATCTATAGCTCACATAGTTAAGCACGTGGTTATGCAATTTGCTTTCAGAGTAGGCTCCAGAATGTCCAGACCTAGTGTCCAGTTGATCTTCCCTGGCAACATCAGGCAGATATGACAGCACATGTGGGCTGAAGAAATACACAGTCTGCCCCTGGGGAATAGTGAAGCATGAGGCACAAACACACGTACTCTTAATACAGATAATAATAAAATAACACAAAAAATATGCTAGCTATGCCTGTAATAAAAATCCATGACCAGCTCCTCTTTTTCACACGGGTGCTGATGTATCAATGTATATACATATACCTATCCCCTTGTCTTTCTCTCCCCACTCCCCTTTCCTGTTCTTTTATGTTTACTTTCTCTGATCTCTTTCTCCTTCTGCCTCTGGCAGTTTCCACTGCGGATTCACTTTCTTCTTTTCCTGTGACCGGTCTTATAGCATCCTTCAACAAGGTCATGCACTCGGTTAATCTGTGATCGGTATCAGGCCATTAAGGTACAAGTTAAAGAAAAAGGAGGTTTAACACAGTCCTGTTTTACTCATGCTTTAGTCCAGAATATCAGAGGACTTCTACCTACCTTTAGACTTTCTATTTCAAGCTTTTTAAATAAGAAAGTCCCCCTACAGTCAGAATAGAAATAATACTGCTTAAATAATTTGTTCATTAAAGAAAAATTGTGAAATACAGAAAAGAATTGCTTAAAGTAACTGTGGTTCCATCATCCAACGAAAAACACAGTTAAGAATTTGGTTATATTTCTTTCCAGCATTATTTTTCCCTTCCACATAGATTTTTAAACAATGTTGTATTCACATTATACATACAATTTTGTATTTTTGGTTTTGTCTTTCTCTCACTCAACATATAAGTATGTTTTAAAATGATTACACAGATTTATAAATACAATTTTAGTGCCTACATAATATTCTATCAGTTGGATGTGCCATAGTTTAATGATTTTTTTATTACTAGACATTTATCTTGAAGTGGTATTGAATGAGGATTTTCACAAGCATTGATTACCAAGGATCTATGTTAAGCACATATGATAGTCTCCAAACAGTAATTGCCCATGAAATCACAGGAAAATGATAGTTCAGTAAAAGATTCAGTTTTTCAAAGCACAGTAGATTTCTCCATAAAGTTTAAGAGAATGTAATTGTTTTCAATCTTATAGTAGTGTTAGAACCTCCCTTTCCAAGATGACAGTCTGGCATAGGAGAAAGAAAAAATACTTTGGAATCAGATATTCTTTTCTTTATTCAATAAATATTAATCGAGTGCCTATTACATGCACTGTAGATACACCAATAAGGAAAACATAGTGCTTGCCCTAATGGAACATTTAGTCTAGTGGACGTCACAGACAATCAACATAGTTAATTACATACAGCATGATAAATACTAAGATGGGAAAAATATGGGGGGCTATTGATGTATTAGTGAGGGACACCTAACTTGAACTTGTGGGTCAGGAAGGCTTCCTGGAAGAAGTGGTATCTAAACTTAGTTGTGAGAGATGAGTAGGAGGCAGCAGGCTAAAGATAGGAAGGGGACTGGAGGAGAGACTGTGTGTTCCAGACAGAGGGAACAGCAAGGATAAAGGCTTACAAGCATGACAGAGACTCTCTTCATCTGAAGCGGTCTTTATTTTGCCATCATTATTAAATAACATTTTTTACTGAACATATTAATAGAATTCTGGGTCAAAAGTGATTTTTTTTCCCCAGTAATTTAAAGATGTTTTTCTACTGTCTTCTAGCATCCATAGTTTCTGAGAAGTCAATTGTTTTTGAATCCTTACATGTCATGTACTACTTTTTTCTGGCTGCTTTCAAGATTTTTCTCTTGATCTTTGGTTCTTAGCAGTTTGACATACACATAAGTGCAGTTTTCTCCGTAATTATCCCATGTGGGCTTTGCTGAGCTTGAATCTGTAAATGTATGTCCTTCACCAAATTTGGAAGTGTTCAACCATTATCTCTTCCCATAATGTTTCTGGCCTTATTCTCTCTTTTCTCTTCTTCTGGGATGCTAATCACACATACTTTAGACCACTGATGTTCTCTCACAGGGCTGTAAGGCTCTGTTAATTTTTTTCAACCCTTTTCTTCTTCAGATCAGATACTTTTTATTGCTATACCATCAAATTCACTTACGTTTTCCTCTTGTTGTTTCTTTCTGCTGTTAAATGCATTTAGTTAATCTTTTAAATTTCAGATATTGTGTTTTTTAGTTTTAGAATTCTCATTTACTTTCCTTTTTAAAAATATTTTCTATTTCTCTGCTGAAGTTTCCTATCTTTTCATTCATTACCAGTGCATTTTTACTCTCCTCATTGAGCATCATCATCTCAGGATTGGCATCCATTGTTTTCCCCTTGAAAATGTGTCACATTTTCTTGATTCTTCATATATTGAGTGATTTTAGAGTGTTTCCTAGACATTGTGAATGTTAAGTTGTGGAGTCTCTGAATACTGTTATATTTCTCTTAAGAGTGAGGATGCATTTGTTTCAGCAGGCAATTAACTTGGTTAAATTAAAAATAAAAACCCTGCCTTGCCTGTGATGGGTGGCAGCTCAAATCTCAGTTCCATTCTTTTATCTTAGATGAAAGTTGCTTTCAGTCTGCCCTGTGCATGCATGGTTTAGGAAAAGTCTTGAGAGGAATTTATACAGATAATTTAGGGCTCCTTTTCTCAGGATCTCTTTCTGATCTGTTCCCTCACTTTCTAGAGACTGTGGTTTCCCCAGATCCTGTCCTCTGGCTCTTCAAGCTAGAAATAGAAGGGTTTTCTATTGTACTTTTAGCCATGTGGTTGGTGGCTGCAGCCTGCTGTCAGGTTAAATCCATAAAAAGTAGGAACCTTGGCCCATGCTGTCCCTTTCTTCCAAGTTCCAACCTCTGTCCAGTGTCTGCCTACTTTTGTTTTCTCTCTGGAGCTTTCAGGTATGTGTGTGTGTGTGTGTGTGTGTGTGTGAATGTGTGTGTGTGTATTTTGTCCAGAGTTTATAGTTGTTGTTGCTGCTGCTGCTGCTGCTAAGTCCCTTCAGTCGTGTCTGACTCTGTGCGACTCCATAGACGGCAGCCCGCCAGGCTCCCCCATCCCTGGGATTCTCCAGGCAAGAACACTGGAGTGGGTTGCCGTTTCCTTCTCCAGTGCATGAAAGTGAAAAGTGAAAGTGAAGTCGCTCAGTCGTGTCTGACTCTTCGTGACCCCATGGACTGCAGCCCACCAGGCTCCTCCGTCCATGGGATTTTCCAGGCAAGAGTACTGGAGTGGGGTGCCATCGCCTTCTCCATTATAGTTGTTGTTGAGGGCTTATTCCACCAAACCTGTGAGAGATTCTCGGATGAGCTTACTTTATATTTTGGGAGGAAGAATCAACTTCTCTTTCACCTTAACATTTCTCTATATTATTACCCATATCCTCCTCTTGCTTCAGAGGGAAAAAAAGGCTAACTTGTTTGCTTTTTCCCATCACCTCCTGTTTTTAGCAGGAACTATAGTTATTCCAACCATTTTATTTATTCAGTTATTCAACAAATATGTATTGAGTCAGGCATTGAACTAGGCATTATAGGTATTAATAATAAGAGCAAGTCAAAATAGACCTTACTTCACTGAGACTGCTCTCTTCAAGGTGATCAAAGGTCTGGCTTCTTAATCACCAGATCAAATAACCTTATCTTAGTCTCATCCTTTCTAACTTCATTGATCCATCCTCTATTGACTCTGGTAACCAGTCTCTCCTTAAAACTCTTCTTTATCTCTCAGTTCACTCACCTCATTGATTTCTCTTTTAATTTTCCAAGTAGAGGAATTCTCAAAGACCTTGTCCTTGGCTTCTTTCTTCTCTTGTCCTTGACAGTCTTACTCAACCTTAGTTTTTCAACTACCACTTGTATGCTCCAGACTCCAAGTCTCTATCTTCAGTCCTCATATCTCTCTTGAGATTGAAACTCGAATTTCAGCTGTTTGTCTCCACTTGGTTGCCTAACAATTACATTAAATTGCACATAGACAAAATCCAACTCATTGTCTAGCTCCTGAACCTACTCTTCCTCCTGTGCTTCTTATTTTGGTTAATTCTTGATACTATAAGTGTATAATTAAATAAGGGCTGAATCAGGGCCATTGCAAAAGGGATTCTCACGTTGGGTGGAAAGTTTGACAATACAGAAAGCTCTAAAGTCCCTCCTAATTCTGTGATTCCATTATGGTTCCAGCACAGTGTTATCCATTTCCTTCAAGGAGCTGGGAATGGAACTGGGGGAGAAAACAACTGAGTGATAGTTCTGAATTCAAAGGGCTTCCCTTGTGGCTCAGATGGTAAAGCATCTGCCTACAATGCGGGAGACCTGGGTTCGATCCTTGGGTCGGGAAGTTCCCCTGGAGAAGGAAATGGCAGCCCACTCCAGTACTTTTGCCTGGAAAATCCCATGGACGGAGGAGCCCGGTAGGCTACAGTTCATGGGGTCGCAATGAGTTGAACATGACTGAACGACTTCACTTCACTTCACTTCTGACTTCAAATGAAAGCAGGAATTCAGAGAAAGGAGATAGTGTGCACTGAAGTAGTAAGAGAAGACTAAACTATTCAAAGGTAGAAACTGTATCCTCTATTTAATTTCTATCCTCACAGCACCCATTCTCTACACACTGTAGAGACTCTGTAAAGACATTTTGAATGATTTTGTAATCATCATTAATGTTTATTGAGTACACGTTGAGTGCATAGTTCTTCACTAAATGATGCAGAGGTTAACCGAGATTTGATGTAGTCCCTGACCTTTCCCAATCAATCAGTCAACCAGCAAATATTTGCTCAGTGCCTATTATTTGCAATACGCCATGCTAGGCATTATGGGGGAATACATGATGCAAGTGAAATAAAAGTTGTAGTCTCTTCACTTAAGTAGTTTACAGTATGGTTAGTAAGATGAGACAAAAATAAGTACAAAACTAATTAAAAATATGAGTCAGAGCCAAATGAACACTACAGAGGATAAGTTTGTAGAAAATTTCAAAAGTACAGATTACTATAGACTGGATGAATATGGAGGTTTTATGCAGGAGGTGGGACCTGCACTGGGCTTTGAAGGATAGAAAGAAATTAAATAATCTTGAAGTTACCATAGGCATTAAGAAGACAGAATTCAATACAAAAAGTTTCAGATTAAAGGTCAGATAAAGAACATCTAGGCAGGAGCAGGCAATTTATACCAGAATGTTACTAAGCTGTTGTTAGTGAAATTCTACTCCTTATTCCATTTTTTTGGTCTTTCTCCCCTTTTTCATTTCCTAATTCTTTTTTTTTTTTCATCTTACTCCCTTTATGGTTATATATAGGGCTAAAAGAATCTTTGTGAGGCAGGTTGAAAACCTGGGCTCAGAAACCAGACTGTGTGGGTTCAAATCCTGGCTTTACCATTCATTAGGTGTGTGATTTTGGGTAAATTGCTTAATCTGTCTGTGCCTCATCGGTAAAATGCAGCTATAAAAATATCACCTATGCCACAGGATTGTTTTGAGGATTAACTAACTGAGTTAAAATATATAAAGTGCTTTAAAGAGTGCCTGGCATATAGTATGTGTTCAATAAATGTTAGCTTTTATTAAGGAAAGAAGGCTGGCTAACTACAACATTATTATCTTTCCAGGTCCTATTGTTGCTAGATAATTTGTTAAATAATTAACAAGCACCCTTATGGAAGTTGGAGGCCAGCTTCTTGTCAGCTAAAGGTTAGGTCTTTAGTAACACCTGATAAACATGCATAGACACACACACGCTTAGGCCACACCACTTTTCCCCAGATAGCCCTCACCCCTAGGCAATCCAGAGATACTTTAGTAAAATAAATACAATTACCAACTCAAGTAGACAAGTTGAGTATTTAAAGAACTTTTCATCAACATTGTGAGGGAACTGACAACTTTTAGAAGGGATTTAGTTAAAGTAGAGATGATCCCCAGGGAGGTGCCAGGTGAAACTAGGGTTAAATGAACTTCAAGGGGAGAAATCACTACTGGTAGTAGGCAGCTGGATGAATGTGTGCAGAGACAGAGTAGGGCATCATAAGAAGGCAGGTAAACTCTGGGCCAACATTCCCTGGAGTAGACTGTGTCATGAGTCCCACTTTCTGGGTTTCTTCTCTCCACTACCTCTTTTGCACTCAGACCTTTCCCCTACCCACTCCCTGCAGTTTTAGACCCCTGCTCCCAAGAACAAAAACACTCCAAATTATAGGGGTTCTTGATGTGCCAATTCCTCAGGAGAGGCTGAAGAGAAACTAAAAAGAAGTTCTGTCACTAGTGTTGCAAATGACTGATTCAGAGACTGTACAATCTCCTTTGAGAAAAGTTTAAGGGCAGAAAGATGGATAAATGTGTGTTTAATTAAGGTATAGTATTGCCTGTGGGCAGGAGGATGAACTACTGAGATTCCTTCCAATTTGAGGATCCTAAATTCTCTCTTACCCTCCCCCCAACTCTGGATTCCTTTTGACAAAGAATGAACACAGTCAAAGAGACCCAATAGAAAAGAAAATAGGCATTGCTCTCACATCACACTCTGATGTCACCTGTTTGCCAAGACATCTGACTTGGCTATTCTATTCTGCGTGTGTGTGTGTGTGTGTGTGTGCATAGGAGCCAGATGATAACAGCTGTCAATTGCATTATTACTGCAAAGGATTTAATTAGCCCAGTACCCTGCTACTCTCCTCTTCATCTCATCAAATCTTCTTCTTAAAAAATGACTGTGTTGGGACTTCTCTGGTGGTCTAGTAGTTAAGACCTCCCCTACCAATGAAGGGGGTGCAAGTTTGATCCCTGGTCAGGGAGTTAAGATCTCACATGCCTTGGGGCCATAAGACCAAAACATAAGACAAAATCAATATTGTAAAAAATTCAATAAAGATTTTAAAAATTGTCCACATAAAATCTTAAAAAGACAGTGAATTTATGCCTCATTGTGAATTTAACTTTTACAATTCTCCTAGGGCTATTTGATTTTAAGCGTTTTTATTTTATTTACCTGTACAATCAACTTCTCTCTTTCTATAAACTTCTACCCCCCTCCACAGCTATTAAACATATTCAAATCTTTCTCTTTAAACAAACAAATCTTTCTTTGTCAATGCATTGCTTTCTATCTACTACATTCCTGGATTCTTGGGCAAGCTTCTGAAAAGAATAGTCTTTACTAAATGTTTTCACTTCACCTCTGATTCAGTTCTTAATCTTCTGCAATCTAGGTTCTACTTCCAGTGCTCTGCCAAATCTTTCACCTTTGGATAATTGTTCAACAGAGTGGACATCTTCCAGGTCTTATTTGACCATTCTATTGTATTAAACACTGTTAACCACCTACTTGTTCCTTTTGGAAACATTTTTTATTTCTCTCCCTTCAGATCACTAGTGTCTCCTGGTTCTCTTTCTACCTCTCTGACAACTCCTTTCTAGGTTTCCTTCTCAAGTTTCTCTTCCTGTGCCTGTCTTTTAATTTTTTCCCAACTATAAACAGTTTTACTTTTCTGATGAAAAAAGATACATATTTATGGTTAAAGGGCTTCCCTGGTGGCTCAGTTGGTAAAGAATCCACCTACAATGTGGGAGACCTGAGTTCGATCCCTGGGTTGGGAAATTCCATGGACTATCCATGGGGTCACAAAGAGTTGGACACAACTGAGTGACTTTCACTTTCACTTCACCTATTGTTAAAAATTAGATCCTTTAGAAAATTATAACTAAAAACATAAAAGTGAAACTCTACCACCACACAGAGGTAACTACCACTAACATTTTGATTTATAACCTTCTGGTCTTTAAAAGTTATTATATATATCATATACAGTAATACATGGCATTTTAATGGATGGTATCACTGATGCAATGGATATGAACTTGGGCAGAATTCTGGTTATGGTGAGTGACAGGGAGGCCTGGCGTGCTGCAGTCCATGGGGTCACAAAGAGTCAGACACAACTGGGCAACTGAACAACAACATACAGTAATACAAGTGGTATCATATTACAGTATCTTTTTTCACAGATAAGGTCTTTTGTTTGTCACCATTAAAAGTCTGCACTTTAAACAGATTCCTGGACTGATGGCTCATATCCATCAGCTCATTCAACTTTAGCACCTGTCTCATCCCCAATAGCTTTTCCTGAACTACTACCTTCACCATGTTGCTCCATGAATTTTCCCAATTCAAACTTGGGCTTCTTCAGCATTTTTACTTTTCTAACAAAGACTTCATGAAGCAGATAAATAGATTGGCAGGACTTTTCTATGTCTCTTCCAATGCTGTCTGGAATCAATTTATTTTTCAAGTCATTTTTCTGCACCTCTTGGGTCAAAATTTCCTTCATCTTCTTCCGAACTTGGCAGATCTGCTGGTGCTGGGCATAAGAAGCCTTACAAATTTGATTGTTGCATTTTTAGTAAAACCCACACAGAAGAGATGAAGCAAATAATCATCAGTAGTCTTGACATCAGTGTTAGCTTCAATCATGGTACTTTCTTTTTGGCTTCCTTTTTGCTGCCTTTCATAAGGCGCTTGTTCTTGCCAATGATCATGATCGAGGATATTTTTTTTTTTTAACCAGCTTTCCCCCACTTTTTTTATGGGCATTATCCCGTATCAATGAATATAAGAACATTATTTTAAATGGATACATAGGAGAACCCTGAATTTGGCCATTTACATAAGACAGTGAGTTTTACTATTGAGGTGAAAATTTTGAGCCAAAAGTTTTGATAAATCAGTTCAGTTCAGTTCAGTTCAGTTGCTCAGTCGTGTCCGACTCTTTGCGACCCCATGAATCGCAGCACGTCAGGCCTCCCTGTCCATCACCATCTCCCGGAGTTCACTCAGACTCACGTCCATCGAGTCCATGATGCCATCCAACCATCTCATCCTCTGTCATCCCCTTCTCCTCCTGCCCCCAATCCCTCCCAGCATCAGAGTCTTTTCCAATGAGTCAACTGTTTGCATCAGGTGGCCAAAGTACTGGAGTTTCAGCTTTAGCATCATTCCTTCCAAAGAAATCCCAGGGTTGATCTCCTTCAGAATGGACTGGTTGGATCTCCTTGCAGTCCAAGGGACTCTCAAGAGTCTTCTCCAACACCACAGTTCAAAAGCATCAATTCTTCGGCGCTCAGCCTTCTTCACA
>SJYX01016883.1:82143-104836 GCA_006410675.1 Oreotragus oreotragus
GAGTTTCAGCTTTAGCATCATTCCTTCCAAAGAAATCCCAGGGTTGATCTCCTTCAGAATGGACTGGTTGGATCTCCTTGCAGTCCAAGGGACTCTCAAGAGTCTTCTCCAACACCACAGTTCAAAAGCATCAATTCTTCGGTGCTCAGCCTTCTTCACAGCCCAACTCTCACATCCATACATGACTACTGGAAAAACCATAGCCTTGACTAGACGGACCTTAGTCGGCAAAGTAATGTCTCTGCTTTTGAATATGCTATCTAGGTTGGTCATAACTTTTTTTCCAAGGAGTAAGCGTCTTTTAATTTCACGGCTGCAATCATCATCTGCAGTGATTTTCGAGCCCCCCAAAATAAAGTCTGACACTGTTTCCACTGTTTTCACTCCATCTATTTCCCATGGAGTGATGGGACCAGATGCCATGATCTTCGTTTTCTGAATGTTGAGCTTTAAGCCAACTTTTTCACTCTCCTCTTTCACTTTCATCAAGAAGCTTTTTAGTTCCTCCTCACTTTCTGCCATAAGGGTGGTGTCATCTGCATATCTGAGGTTATTGATATTTCTCCCGGCAATCTTGATTCCAGCTTGTGTTTCTTCCACTCCAGCGTTTCTCATGATGTACTCTGCATATAAGTTAAATAACATCAAAGAATTTTTTTGGCCATGCCCCAAGGCTTGCAGGATCTTAGTTTCCTGACTAAGGATTGAACTTGGGCTCTGGCAGTGAAAGAGCCAAGTCTTAACCACTGGACTACAAAGGATTTCCCATTAAAAAAATTTTTTTTAATACAAAAGAACTTAAACATAAATGAAATGAAAATGAAAAACAACTCTCTCTGCTGTCCTTGACTCCTGTTTTCCAGTTCTGTTCTCCAGAGACAAGCAGTATTACAAGTTTCTTGAGGTCAAAGGCTTTTTTTTAAAAAAAATATATACTTCCAGTTAGCCTCCCAGAAAGATTGTATGGATTTACACTCTCATCAACATTGCATGCCTTCACCAATTTTAAAATATTCTGTCCTTGCCTCTTCACATTTTTCTTTCTACACTATATGATGATAGTTCCCAAATCTCTAGTCCTAATCACATCCTTGAGCTCCAGGCCAGTATTTCCAGCCACTTCCTGAACATTTGGAGGTCCTATAGATACCCCAGATTCATCTAAATTGAACTCACTGTCTTCCCTCCCAAGCTCACTATTCTTTCTGTAATGCCAGTTTTGATTGGTGGTACCAGCAATCTGGGCTTCCCTGGTGGCTCAGACAGTAAAGAACTTGCCTGTAATGCAGGAGACCTGGGTTCGATCCCTGGGTCAGGAAGATCTCCTGGAGAAGGGAATGGCAACTCACTCCAGTATTCTTGCCTGGAGAATCCCATGGACAGAGGAGCCTGGTNTGGTGGTACCAGCAATCTGGGCTTCCCTGGTGGCTCAGACAGTAAAGAACTTGCCTGTAATGCAGGAGACCTGGGTTCGATCCCTGGGTCAGGAAGATCTCCTGGAGAAGGGAATGGCAACTCACTCCAGTATTCTTGCCTGGAGAATCCCATGGACAGAGGAGCCTGGTGGGCTATAGTCCATATCGTCACAAAGAGTCAGACACGACTGACTGAGTTATTAACACTTTCACATTCACTGAATAGCAAGAAATGAGCAATCACTGAATAAACCTAAAAAGTACACAAGGCTTGTATTTGGGATCACAAAGAGTCGGACGTGGCTGGGCAACTTTCACTTCACTTCACTTTCACCAGCAATCTACCTATCTCAATCTACCTATCTCCTAGTTACCTATCTCAGAAATCTAGGAGTCATTTTATTATTTTTTTCTCTCCCTCAAATAGTAATAATAGCTAATAGTTACTGAACACTTACTATTTGCACATATTTTATTTCATTTAATTCTCACCAAAGTCCAAGAGGTAGTTTTTTAGTCTTATTTCCATTTCACAGAGGAGGAAAACTTGTTGGATAACATGTCAAGGCTATATAGCTAGGAAGCAATGACCTAAACCCAGGGCGCCTAAGTCCATAGCTCACACATTTAGGCCCTACAACCACCATATCTAATCAGATACAACTCCTATCTGTTTTATTTCCTCAGTCTCAGTTTTCTGTCTTCCCCTTTCTCCACTCCCACCGCCACTACCTGATTCCAAGTACTGTTGCAGATACTCATAATTGGTCACATTCAACTCCAATACATCTTCTTCCACGTTGCCTGCAAAATAATCCTTCTAAAATACAAATCTAATTGTGTCTTTTTTTCTTTCTGTTGAAGATCCTTCAGTGGTTTCTTATTGCCTACATCACAAAGCCAAAGATCCTTTGCTTAATATAGAAGAATCATCCTCATCTGACCATCCCCAGCCAGGCTACCTCTCTAAGCACTTCCATAACACAACCTGAATTGGTGGTAACTGTCTAAAAATATTGTGCTGCTTCTTATCTAGATGACTTTGCATATGCTATTCCTTCTGCATTAAATCACCTTTCCCCATTTCCATTCCTGTTGTCTTTTCATGTCTGTCAAACTCAGATGTTTCCTCCTCCAGGAAGCCTTCCTTAATTCCTCCAGTTACTCATATCCTACATGCTGCTGTGAACATTCACTTATTTCCTATTTGTCACATTATTTTTAGTTTTATTTACTCATTCCATTTTCTATAATGTTAGCTCCTTGAGGGCAGGGACTCTTTTATTGAACTCTAGGTCTCTAGTGTTTAGCATAAGTAGATCTCCCAGGTGGCCCGGTGGTAAGGAGTCTGCCTGCCAAAACAGGAGATGCCAGTTCGATCCCTGGGTCAGGAAGATCCCCTGGAGTAGGAAATGGCAACCTGCTCCAGTATTCTTGTCTGGAAAATTCCATGGACAGAGGAGCCTGATTGGCTAGTCTATGGGGTCGCAAAGAGTAGGACATGACTGAGCGACTGAGCACTGATGCACTGACATGTAAGTAGTTGCTTAGTAGATAACAGTTAAATTGAATTAAAAAGCTTAACTGTGAAATTATAGGGCCATGTACTCTGTTGAAAGAATTTCAGGCATCAATGATATGGGATTTTTTTTTAAGTGGAAGAGGGCTAGAGAAAGAAGAAAGAATGACCTAAAACTACCACCTTTACTGTGGGCACTACCCTCTTCATGTGGGTCATGTGCAAATTAGTCATATAAGTATTAATATTTCTTTAGATATTCTCATGTAGACATATATTCTATCTCCATAATGGGCTGTAAGCAACCTCAGAGCAGTGCCAAGTATGGAATTTTGCAGATTAGAGATAGAAGATTTTGAAATAAATGCTGTTTGCTGAGAAATGTAATATCTGAGTATACCTGAAATTAGCTTTTATGTGGCAACAAGTGGAGGATGAAGATATGTCCACATTTTCCTGAAAACTGAGGATGAGAAATCATCTTTCTTTACCTCATTTCTGTTGCTTTCCTGGTATCATAAGTAGCGCTCACTGAGTGCTCAACTGCGTGTGAAATGAATTGAAACTATCAGTGGCACAAGTGGCCAGGCTGTGTTCTACGTTTTTACTATTGTTGGAACCCCACCCTCGGGAGACCACCCTTCTATTTTCGCGCAAAACCAGGACTTATTCAGGTCCCGGGGCCTCGGCCTATCACTGTAGGATCCCAACTTGCGGGGCAGTGCCCACTGCTGATGGATGCATAATATAAAAACAATTTCTTAGGTCGAGGAGCAGCGATTGGCGGATCTCCCCTGTAGTGCTTCCTAGGATACTGGGGGAATACATGTTGGAGATGCAGGTTCCGGGGCAGCACACACACCGCCCGGAAGTCTGAATGATGCCTTCTTCGTACAGGAGTGCAGGCCATCAGCTTAGCCGCTATTCAGGGTTCCGGGCCCTTGGCCGTGGCGGCGTGCGCGTGCGTGCGTGCGTGCGTGCGTGGGCGCGCGTGCGCGGCGCAGCCGTCTGTGGGTTGGCTGGTTATTTTGCAAGCGGGAGGGGCCGTGCGCGCTCTCTGTCTTCGGTCTCTGTCCCCCCACCCCCCCTTTCCCCGATCTGGGTCTCTCCTTCGGAAAGATGTCGGACACGGCAGTAGCTGATACTCGGCGCCTTAACTCGAAGCCGCAGGACCTGACCGACGCTTACGGGCCTCCGAGTAACTTCCTGGAGATCGACATCTTTAATCCACAGACGGTGGGCGTGGGCCGCGCGCGCTTCACCACCTATGAGGTTCGCATGCGGGTGAGTCACGGGGTGAGGGAGACAGCTGAGGGAGGACCGGGCGGCTGGGCGGGAAGGGCGGGGGTGGGAAGGGGGAAAACCTGCCATAGGGAAGGCTAACGGTGGAGGAAACACTTGAGGGGTCATTTGGGGGTTAGGGGCTTAGTAGATTTGCTGAGAGGTCTGCACACAAGGTTGTGGCCTGAGGATGCAGAAAACTCCTGAGGGGGGACTCCTGGCCTGATGACCAGCCTGAGGGAAAACAGGTACCCAGGAGCAAGAAGGAAGCATGGCTGGAGACGGTGGGGGTGGAGAGGATTAGAGTGAGGAATTCCAGGAAGTAGGAATCAGAGCTGTAGCAACAGAAGGAGGGAAGGAAGAGTGGAAGAGGGCTGGGGGATGGAAAGCCAAAGCGATATGCTGCGGGGTCCCAAAACGAGGTTGTGGGAAGTCAGTCTGAGGAAGGGGATCAGGAAGGCCCAACTTCTTCCTAATGAGGTCTCCGTGGATGATCAGTTCTGCTCAGTCGTGTCCGACCCTTTGTGACCCCATGGACTGCAGCACATCAGGCTTCCCTGTCCATCACCAACTCCCGGAGCTTGCTCAAACTCAGGCCATCCAACAAACTCATCCTCTGTCGTGGANCCTAATGAGGTCTCCGTGGATGATCAGTTCTGCTCAGTCGTGTCCGACCCTTTGTGACCCCATGGACTGCAGCACATCAGGCTTCCCTGTCCATCACCAACTCCCGGAGCTTGCTCAAACTCAGGCCATCCAACAAACTCATCCTCTGTCGTGGATGATGGGGTTGAGCAAAGCCTGGGTTAAAGGGAAGAGAGACTACAGGAAAGGGAAACAGTGGACTTGGTGGAGCAGATATAAGAACGGGAGGCTCCTTGAGTGCTTCCCAGACTTGTGTAGAATTAACATCTGAAAGAGAGAAGTGTTCAGTGCTTGTTTTCTCAGGTACTACATGCTCACTGGAAAACCTGACCTTGCAACTCGGATTGGTGGATTGTTAGTCGCTGCCCTCATTTTATGCTGACACTTTAGATTTGAAGTATCAAGAATATTTATTTCAGTATTTACTGGCTCTCATTTGGGTTTTCTGTATATGAATGGCCATTTACTCTTTCTGCCCTAGATTAACCTTTTGGATTCATTATATTAGTCCTTGGTCTTTGGTTAACTTTAATATATGACATTTAAGTGCTGCTCTAGGAGTGGCTTCTTCCAGTGTGCACTACAGAGGACTTTATTCTCTAGTTCTTAGTCCACCATGCAAGGATGGAATGTGCAGAGTACATGGTTTGCAGGTTCTTTGCCCCCACTGAAGTGGTTACAGGCAAAAAGGTTGAGAGCCATTTCCTAATTTTCCTTATTTTTTTTCTCAGACTAGAGGGCCAGAATATTCTCTATGGACAGCATGCTGCTCAAACAGCATTTGAAGACCTAAAAGAGTGTATGTGCTTTTATTTTTGAATGAATGAATTGAATGAGAGAGTATGCTGTCCCAACTGAACTTTGAAATCTAACTGAGAAGTGATCTCCAAATTCCAAGTTTGGCAAAGTCCAAACTGAAGAAAGAAACACGAATAGCAGAAAATGAGAAAAACTCATCTATATAAGAATTGTATGAAATCATCTCTTTGGGGAAGAATGGATGTTAGATCCCTCGAAATATGATAAAAGCTGGGAACTGTTAATGGTAGAGAACTTAATTACCTAAAGAGGCCTGGGCATAACTTGTTCATGTAAGAACTCTCTGCTGTGGGGTTTTGGAGACGTTGTCTTGATGTATTACCCAAGAGCTGTAGGGATTATGAATGGAATTGTTCACTACTCTACTTCTAATAACAAGAACTGTTCATCTAGTGCCTGTCGTGTGTCAGGCACTGAACTAGGATTTAATTTCTAAATCCTTACAAAAACACCATTTTACAGATAGGAAACTAAGGAGGAATGCAATATAAGTAATTTGCCCAAGTACACATAGCTAATAAGTGGCAATGTTGGGATTTGAACCCGGATCTGTCTGACTCCAAAGCCCATCATACTCTTTCCACTACATTGTAGTGTCTTTGGCAGTGCTTAGTTGCAAAACTTTAGTGTGCAAGGATTTTTTTTTACCCATTAAGCTTTTCATCAGGCTTTTCCACAATTATTAATTGTATGGTAATGATAGGATTGATGGCAGTTCCTAATTCTGTTGGTTTGAGTTAATTTGTATTTTTGTTAATTTGTATGGCTATATAGACTTTTAATATTTTGTTGAGCTCTGAGGGGAAATTGATGAAATCATTTGGTTTTAAATTGCTAATTTAAGTGACTGATCATGGTAGGTATTATAGGGAGTATGAGGCTCAGAGAATGGGCTTTGGGAGTTGGGCATTGTGTATGGTAGAAGCAGATGGCACTGACTTTTTTCATTTGTATAATAATAGCTCAGGGAAGGAATATCTATCCCCCTCACCCCCACAAGAAATGAGTCTGGAGAGTTGTTCTGGTGACTTCATATGATGTGTATGGGACTTTTCAAATGTCAGTTATCCTTTGGACTTGAACTTTGCTTCTTTCTCCTTTCCCTTGATTTTGTTTTGATCAGAGCCAAAGGACTATGTATCCTGTACTACACAATCCTGTCTCCCTCATACAGTTTGTAGGTCGAAGCTGAGAGAGTATCCTAGTACATAGTAGCCCCTTCCTTAGTTGGCTAGGTGCTGAGATGAAAGGTCATTATTGTCACCATCCTGTGGGGGTAGGGAAGAATAGCATTTTTGTAAGTCAAAGGAGGAAGTCCACAAAATGACAGTGGGTGGTTTTACTGTGTCTTGGAAGAATCTACTCAGCACTTTTTTCCTTTGGCCTACTAGTTAAGGTTCTATGTTTGGGATCACAGTATTTGTAATGAACTCTGATGGAAACCTAGAATCTCAAGATACTGAATGGCTATTTTTCTTGAATGATTATTTTTACTCCCAGCTTTATTGAGATATAATTGACAGATAGCGTTGTGTGTTGTTGTTGTTCAGTTGCTCAGTCATGTCTGACTCTCTGCGACCCCATGGACTACAGCATGCCAGGCTTTCCTGTCCTTCACCATCTCCCGGAGCTTGCTCAAATTTTGTCTATTGAGTCAGTAATAACATTGTGTAGGTTTAAAGTATAGAACGTGATGATTTGATACATATACATATTTGTGTGCAGGATTCTGAGAATGTTCTCTGTAATGGCTTGTTTTGAATAGTTAATACATGCACATGGTACAAAATCGAAAGGTACAAAAATGATATATATACTGAAAAAAATCTGTGTACCCATGTGGACCTATGTGATTTAAAACTATGTTGTTCAAGGGTCAGCTGTACTGTAACAATGAGGTCTCCCTTTCCTGCATTCTGGAGGTTCCTCTTTCTGAAGAAACTACTGCTTCCATTAATAAGATACTGCTTTACATATTTCTCATTCCACTTCAGTCCACTGCCATTCCTGGGATCATGATCCTGAGTAGAGTTGTAACTAATGTAAGTTGGCCAGTTATTTGGCTTTATTGTTTGATGCTATATACCTAGATCCTGAAAAGTCAGTATCCAGACGAGGACTACAGAATGTAACATAGCAAGGAATGTGTGAAGCTCCAGCATAGTGCCAATGCCCTTTTCCTGCTCTGAGTTAGTTGTGGAGAAAGTAGAAAAACTAGCTCCTTTTATTTCCATCTACTGATCTGAATTGACCGGTAGGAAGTATAGTCAGTATTAATACATTTGTTTGGCTATTTCTGTTTAGAACCTATAGATAGGAGTGAGGATCAGGGCTTTTTGTTTGTTGAAGGTTCATGTTGCCAATGAAGCCTTGGGAAAATCTCAGTGATTAAAATGTGGGAATCAGCTGATGTATATCAGGGAGCAAACTATGGAAAACCAACTTAATGTAATTGCTATTTCTGCTGCACTTTCTGGATAAGGGGAGGGTAAACAGATACATAGTTCACTGTTAATCAATTGAGTGTTTATTGAGTAACTTGCATAATCTGCATTTAGGGAGATGCAGCAGTAGTCATGGCTCCTGATTTCAATGAAATTATAATTTACTTTGGTAGCAAGACTAACATAATGCATAAAACAGTAGTGTGTCAGGTAATACCAAAGTCTTATGTGTCCTAAGAGTTCAGAGGAGGAGACCAATAAATTAAGCCAGTGTTGTCAGGACATTTCCTGGATGAAGTGGGACTTGAGCTGGGACTTTTAGAATGGAAAGGATTTGGACAGGAAAAGCAAAGGAAAGCATACTTTGGAGGCACTTATCTCTTGTCTTTTTACAGGGACCGTAAATTCACTTTTCAATTGAAAATGTAATACATGCACATGATAAACTCAAGTTGTACAGTGAAAAATGTGACCTACCCATTTCAGATGTCTAGTTTTATTCTCCAAAATCAGTCACTATTATCAGTGTCTTTCCATAAATGTTTTAATTCATAAATATAAATATATACATGTATACATACCCCTTTTAAAAACACAGACTATATACTGTTCTGTGCCTTGATTTTAATGCTTAATATCTTTCTGTATTGGGACATATATATCTTTCTCATTCTTTTCATAGTTGTATTCCACTCTGCAAGTGTACCATAATTTATTTAACCAATTATCTATTGATGGACATTTATTATTATTACAAATGAGAAAATTCAGTGAAAACCCTTGTATACACATAGTTATGTATAACTTCAAGTCTGTTTGTGGGATAAATTCTAAGCAGCATGACACTTCTGATCACCACCTCTGACAAGGCTGTATGTGGTGAGAATTGGTATTCACCCAGTGGTGTTTCAAAAGGGTTATAGGAGCACGGTCCTTAGGAGCTGTTTCTTTTCTTAAGACGTGTTCAAGTGGTTGTGACAGGTGGCCATCACAGGCTGAGTGTTACTTACCATCTTTCTTCTCTCATTCTTTTTCGTTGTAGACAAACCTACCTATCTTCAAACTAAAGGAGTCCTGTGTACGACGGCGCTACAGTGACTTTGAATGGCTAAAAAATGAGCTGGAGCGAGATAGTAAGGTATGGCCCTGTTCCTTGTGTGACCCTTGGGAGAGGAGATCTCCATAGGTTTATAAAATCTTGAAGGCAATAGTGAGGGTGAACATACTCTATCTACCAAATCCCAATATGTTAGATCTGAGTGATACCCTTTGAGGCCTGAAAGTGGGAAGTTCAGGAGAAATTGTAAAGAAAAATTATTACTTGACTCAGCGGATAGNTGCCTCCCACCTCCCTCCCCATCCCATCCCTTTGGGTTGTCCCAGTGCACCAGCTTTGAGTGCCCTATTACATGCATCGAACTTGGACTGGTCATCTATTTCACATATGGTAGTATACATGTTTCAATGCTATTCTCTCAAATCAGAGTCCCACAGAGTTCAAAAGTCTGTTCTTTATATCTGTGTCTCTTTTGTTGTCTCGCATATAGGGTCTTTGTTACCATCTTTCTAAATTCCATATATATGCATTAATATACTGTATTGGTGTTTTNTCACATATGGTAGTATACATGTTTCAATGCTATTCTCTCAAATCAGAGTCCCACAGAGTTCAAAAGTCTGTTCTTTATATCTGTGTCTCTTTTGTTGTCTCGCATATAGGGTCTTTGTTACCATCTTTCTAAATTCCATATATATGCATTAATATACTGTATTGGTGTTTTTCTTTGTGACTTATTTCACTTTGGAAAATAGGCTCCAGTTTCATTCACCTCATTAGAGCTGATTCAAACGTGTTCTTTTTAATAGCTGAGTAATATTCCATTGTGTATATGTACCACAACTTTCTTATCCATTTGTCTGCCGATGGACGTCTAGGCTGTTTCCATGTCCTAGCTGTTGTAAACAGCACTGCGATGAACATTGGGATACACGTGTCTCTTTCACTTGTGGTTTCCTCGGTGTGTATGCCCAGCAGTGGGATTGCTGGGTCATACGGCAGTTCTATTTCCAGTTTTTAAAGGAATCTCCATACTGTTCTCCATAGTGGCTGTACTAGTTTGCATTCCCACCAACAGTGTAAGAGGGTTCACTTTTCTCTACACCCCTGACTGTTCTTATGATTTCAGTTCTTGCAAGTTGCTGAACTATGACATAGGATGGACCCTATTCCTAATAGGAAATTAAATGTACAATGCATTACCACGGATATTTTGCATCTGCCTACAGATTGTAGTACCACCACTCCCTGGGAAAGCCTTGAAGCGGCAGCTCCCTTTCCGAGGAGATGAAGGGATCTTTGAGGAATCCTTTATTGAAGAAAGGAGGCAGGGCCTGGAACAGTTTATTAACAAGTAAGCCAAGTTCCTGGGGGTTCCTTTTGCTACTTTTGCCATCTTAGTCTTTCTGTATGTTTCATCTCTCTGCTCTTTTGTAATGGGTAATATGATGTGGTGCTGATTGTGTGCTGGGGTCACTGGACAGTAAAACTCCATTCCTTTGAGCAGAATTCTGATCCTGTACCCCAGGGCCTGAGGAAGCATTGCATGTTGGATGGGTCTAGGAATTTGCCCCTACCTTACCTCTCTGTCCCCTTCCTCTCTTCAGTATTATGGTTGAAATGGTGCCCTGCTGCTGTCCTTTACTTGCTTGAACCTCAGGGCTGACTTTGCCCTTCTTCCCCTGTCTGCATCCACAGCCCTGCCTCTCTGTAAATTCTCTCTAGTCCCAAAAACTACTGATAACCATCTTGGTCTCTTTATAGAATTGCTGGGCACCCACTGGCTCAGAACGAACGCTGCCTACACATGTTCCTGCAGGAGGAGGCAATTGACAGGAACTACGTCCCTGGGAAGGTGCGCCAGTAGGAGCCCCTCTCATCACTTGCCCTCTACTTTCCTGCTGAAATGACATTGGTTTTTACACTAAGCCTCTCTCTCTCTCTGATCTGAAGTTGTCTGTCCATCCCCTGGCCTGATAGACTGTCTAGCATTGTGTTCCTTGGTACCTGACTATACCATGGGCACTCTACTAGGATCCTCTTCCCTGAGGAGAGGTGGGAAACCACAGGCAGATGCCCTTTGCTTGGGATTGGGGTGGGTGGGTGGGGGTATTGGACTGGAAGGCAATTTCTTGGGCATTTACCCATACCAGAAGGCCAACCTTGGGGGCGTGGGTCTTGTGTTGGTGGGGCACTTGGATACATACTGATGCTGCAAGTCCAGGGGATTTTTCTTACTCTTAGGTTTAACCAGGAACGCTGAGCAGGGAAAGACCCTGCCTTTCCTACCTGCATGAACTTTTTTCTTTGGGAGAGACCCCTAAGCTCTCATTTTCTCTAGGCTTTTTCCCAGTTTTCTCAAGTTTCTTTTGTTACACTTTCTCTCTCCCTTGTTGCTTTTCATGGCAGTAATTCTAGGGTCTAAGCAGTCTGTTTATGGAGCAAGGTGTGTGGGTTTTTTGGGCCCATCATCATGGCTGCTTCAGAGTCAGAAGAAAGCCATAGGACAGTCAGGGAGATCCTGTTGCCTAGCCCCTCCTGTGTGGCTCCCCGCTCTGGCTACTTGTTTCTTGCTCACCAGCAGGTGAGTCAGTATGGGCTGGGCCAGCAGTTCTCTCTCCCCAAGTTCTCGCTACCTTTATGGGTTAGCTTTGCAGGTTTGGTGGCTTGAGGGCTTGGGGGAACTCACCACTGCCAGGTAACTCCCTGAAGGGTGGGAGTAGATCATTTTCTAGGTACCTCCCAGTGGTAGGGAAGGACATCACCACTCTCTTCCTTCCATTCTCCTCCCCCCCCATCCTATTTAGTGCTGCCACAAGGTAGAAACACATGAACAAACCACACAGTCTGACTTCTCCTAAGCACTTTGAGCTGTTGAATGGGGCTTAGGGGCAAGAGTTGTCACTGCCCTCCCCAGCTTGGTCACAGGGTTATTGAATTGCCTGCACTTGTTTCCCATGGAACCCCAGCATTCTCCCCAGAAGCTGAGCTAGGGTTAGCAGCTGGGTATAGATTTCCTAAATCTTAGAGTCTGAAGCAGCTTCTTGAGGCTGGGAGCTTTCCTGGGCTTCTATCTGGGAGGTGGTGGTTTGTTTGCTGGAGCCCAGTGTCTATCCCAAGTGGTGGGATGGGAGCAGGTTAACTCTGGTGTCAGGTCAAAAGTGGGGGCCCTTTGCTTAGACTTTCTGTCATGGAAGGGTTGGAGTTCTTTATATAGGGTCTTGGGGAAAAGGATTACTGATTCTGACAAGACCCTGAACAGAGAGGTTAAGGATTGGATTTTAACATGGGGTTTAAGTCCATCTATATGTTGAAGTTCCCTGAGACAGACCAGCTCTCCGGCCACCGGACCTGAGCAGCCCCTAGAGAGACGCTCTGCTCCTTTTCCCACCTTTCCAGTGTTGGTGTTGTTGCTGCCTTTTTCATCTGTATCCTCTGTTACTATTTGTTTTTAAAGATTCCTTCTTTCATTGTGCACAAGTGCTGAGAGCCTGAGGTCCCATTTATGCTGTGTATATATCCTGACTCGGGGCTTTCATTCAGCAAAATGTTCATTCTTCTGTCAGACAATGTCATATTCAACTCTGTTCATATTAAACCACTGTGAAGCAAGCCTCTGTTTTCCTGTTTAAGTTGTAAATTTAGTACTTTTTAGTTTCTAGAATATTCTGGGTTTTGTGCAGAATTATATTAACACGATCAGTGTCTTAAAGTGATAAGTAATTTTTACATTTAAAATTTTAAAAAGCAGAATCCAAGCTACCTGTAGCAGTATTTACCTGTCCTTTTTGCAACTTCCAATTGACTTTGTCACAGAGGTAATGCATCTGCTTGGAGGAAGTAGCCATAAGGCTCAGTAACTGTGGTTTGGGTCAGATTTAGCAAATTTGGTTTTTAAGCTTGTAGGTTTGTGCTAATTTGGGCAAAATATATTTATAGTATGTGTGTGTATGTATATGCAAATGCTATATGTGTACATAAACGTGTGCATACGCTCATCCTCCAACACACCCACACATGCCCTACAAAAACTTTTTTTTATAGGCTTTTTACCTCAATTGAGATGTTTTCCTTTCAAATAAATTTGATGTAGGCAGAAAGGTGAGTGAACTCTGAGAATTTTTGATGGATGGATAGTTTCACTTGACCATTGGGTTCTCAAATGGCTTCATGCACAAAGTGGGTTTTGGGAAAGGTTTGGAATGAGAGGTTAGTTAGGAATCTTGGCATTTGGGAAGTCAAAGCTACTTTTAATCACGTAGTTGAGCATGAAAAGAAGGTATAGAAAGTGATGTCATTAAAACATGATGAATTAAGATGACTTAACAGTGATATTTTAGTCCAGGTAGAAAAGTGGGGACTGAATTGAAGAAGTTAAAGAGATTTGGGAATCAGATTTAAAGATATCTGAGGGAATAGGGAAGAATAACTGTTTCTATGAGATGAGAAAAAGGAAGAATGATAAGAGAAATGTAGCCTTCATAGGCAGCAGTGTTGGAGGATGAATATAGAATAACCAGAAAAAGCAGCTATAAAAAATTAACAAAATTTTGATAAATAACATATGTTACAAGTACTAATCAATAGCTGCCTGTGTGCCCAGCCTTATGCTAAAAGTTGGGCTGTGATGGGGTGGGTGCTCAAGGTACAAATAAAATTATTACATTCTCTTTCTTCATAGACTTTATACTTTTTATACTTTAGTTCAGGAGATATCTCGGTAAGACAAAAAATGCCAGAGACAAATTAAGAGGTTCAGATATATCTAGTTAATTGTCTTAACTTTTTTTCTTTTTAATGTCAGTCAGGTAAATTATTTCTTTGGATTCAGGTGTAACCGGGTTCTGAAAGAACCCCAAATCCAAGCCCATGAACAATGAGAAGGAGAAGCATACTTTTTATAAGAGATTCAGGTTTATGCATGCATCTAGGTATTTACTACTAATTAATCCTCTTTTTCCATAGCACGGAAGCAACTCAACTTTTCACTGGAAGCTGAACAACAGAGGCTAACAAAAATTTTTGAGTATAGTAGCTATACCCAAGGGAAGTCTAAATCTTCACATTCCAAAGATGGCTTAGCTACCCTTTGAACCTTTCTTTGAGATGAGTTGAGCTAGTATAGGGTGGGAGAGATGAACAGCATTCAGGCTTCTTTGGAGTTTTTATTTGATGAGGTGTCCTAGGTAAGGCATTTCCATCTTCAAATACATGCTGCAATAATTTAAGTAAAATTACTCTTTTGCTTTGGAAATGCAGACTAACTGCTGACTGAAATAGATATTTCTTCCTATCTTTGAGGATTGTTGAGTCATCTGTGGTCTTCTCAGACGCAATAACAGTTTTAAGTTTTCCTTACTTCACTCATTTTAAATCCTTTTATCTTATTATTCTGAAGTCTCTCCAAGGTCCTCATATGTCCCCAAGTCATAGAGTCTAAAACTGGATATCACTTTAATTATAGCCTGAAATTTAGGTGGTTGTTAGTCCATCTATATATCACAGTATTCAAGTTTACTTTAAAAATACAAACACTTTGTGACTAATTTAGCTTGTGGTTCTCTGCCTTCCCGACCATCTACCACCCCTCATTCTTCTTATTTTTTTTTACGTTATACGAAAGAATTGTTCCCTATTTTACTTTTATTTTCTCTCTCCCTCCTGTCTGTCTGTCTGTCTACCCTTCTGAGAACAGAAAAGTCATTCCTTACAAAAGAGACAAACAGGTAATTATTAACAATATACAGAATAAAGGAGTTTTAAAATCGCAACAGGCTTCTTTTAAATATGTACTTCTGTGGTGGTTTTAAGTGTTTGTATATAGATCAACAACGACTTAATATAGATAAACTGAAGGTAAAGGATTAAGAGGCACTGCCAATAGAAGAACAATCAAATTGGATAAAATGGTAGTTCTTAAGTGAATAGTAAAATTTAAATTCACAGAAATTTATGCATTACTTTTCAAGAAAATGTTGTTTTTTTAATGTTATTTCTTATCCAGTAACTTCTTTTGTCCAAATACAATCAACTTTGATCATCTGTGCTAGTGGAGGGATATTATGAAATATTTAGTTATGTATTTTTGTCCTAAAATTTAAATACAGAGATGTCTAATATTCAATTAGAATATGATATTAGAATATTAGATATTAATATTCATAAGACTTAAAATATTCCCTAATATGTCATCAGAATAAAGACACAGGAAGATCTGAAAAGTAGTAGAAAGAGTACTGAACCTGGAAGAGAAGCCTGGGTTCAGAGCTGGCTATGCTATTAGTTGGCTATAGCTCCTTAAGCAAATTGCATCACCACTCTGAGCCTGTTTTCTCAGCTATAAAGTGAGGGGGTTTAACTAAATGATATATGAGTTATCTTAAATCTCTAATGTTTATGATTTTCAACCCTTGTTTCTCAAGGAGTTGTGAAACCCTGGAGGTGATGCTATCAAAAAAGGTGAAAGCACAGTTTTCCCTCTGTGATGTGGTTTGCTATGGTGCAGTTAGGTTTTCTCTCCCAGAAATGAATGACTCTTCAGTTACCCTGATTAGATTTTCTTTGCACATATTCTGTTGTGTCATGAGTACCCCATTGAATCTCAGTGGTGATTTGATTTACAGTTGCCATAATTTTTTCATAGGTCTTCTAGCCAAAATTTTTGTTATTTAAGAATTTTTTTTTTTTTTTGCCAAGTGACATGAGGGATCTTAGTTCCCTGACTGGGGATCAAACTGCATCCCTTGTAGTAGAAGGGTGGAACCTTAACCACTGGACCACCAGGAAGACCCTAGCCAAAATTTTTAAATGAAATAATCACCTCATAACTATATGTAGTTATTCTTATTTAAAATATCTAAATTATAGCTTTGATTACGAAAGTGCCTATTTTGTGAAAATGTTTTATTGTGATGAAAGTTCAAAAGTAATTAATGCTAGTTGACAAAATTCAAACAAAACATAAATATGTAGAAAGTGAGATTTCTCCTTATTCCCTAACCCTATTTCCATTCCTCAGGAATAACCTAATTTGATATGGGTCTTCTAGGCATTTTTCTATGCACAAATGCATGTATATGAATACATATGTATATTCATACACACATAAACATCAATACACACTTGTATATAATTTTTTGAAAACAAAATGGAATATTTTTATGAAGTATTTTGCAACTTTATTTTGTAATATTGTGTGAACTTCCTCTCATTAGTACATGGAAATTTACCTCATTTTTTAAAAATGGTGACATAACATTTTACAGTGTAGTTGTATCAACATTTAATGATTCACTTATTGGTGGAAATCATCTACTATTATAACATGCTGCATATAACCTTGTGTGTTTTAAGTGTTTCTGTAGGATAGATTTTGAGAGAAGGAATTCCTGGGTGAAAGGATGTGTGCATTTTACGTTTTGTTAGGTACAACTAAGGTACCTTCTTAAAGAGTGCAGTTTAGTTTCCCACTTACAGAAAATGAGAATTTCTGTAACTTTACAAAAGTGGAGAAATCCTGTTTTCCTCCAAAACGTTTTTTGCCCAAAGTGGAAAAATATTAAACAATTCATAATTATCCATACTATTTGGTGAAAGTGGTGTTTCTTAGTTTTAATTTGCATTTCCTGGCACATTTATTTGTAATGATAGCACTGTCAGGTTTTTAAAAATTTCCCCATACTTTTCATTTTAGTTGTTCTATGAGCAGCATCTATTGCTGCTAATTGAGCATCCCTATACTTCTTATTATAGAAAAACCCATATCAATTAAAGGTCCAGGATGTTCCTAGCCTTCTTCCCACCTCAATTTGGAGGAAAATGAAACTACTAGCTTAGTGGCAAAGCAACATATCTGAGGCGCTTTCATGGCGACCAATACTTTTCTCAGGTTGGCACTACTTGAGGCCAATCCCAGAACAGGACTGATAGCTCAACCACAGGCTCATCTGACCTCAGGGCTAATCTCCTTAGAAACTCAGGGAAATATCACTTTGCCTTTTGGACCACGATCCCTCCAGCTTGGACCTCCTTTTCAGTTATTTAGATTACAGGTAGGAACGGGACAAGGACAGTGACGTAGATAGAGTTGGGAACTGAAATAAGAGGCCGACTCGCCAGGCCTCCGCTCTTCTGGTTGGCTATCCACATGTCAGAAATGAGCAAACTTAATTGGTCCTATGCAACGGGAAGCACATGCTCTCCTCTGATTGGCTTCTTAATCGAGGGGGTGGGCCATAGGGATTCCAGCTGGTTGGCTGGGATGGAAGACCAATGGGGACCCTGTGGCACTGGTTTCGAAAGCATAACCTGCCTCAGGGCACCTGGAAGAGTCGGCGGGATACCTCGGAGCTCGTTTGGCTTGTTCGGTAACTTCTTGTATCCCGCAACCTAGCTACCCTCTAACCATCCCCCAACCCCGTCACCCCAGGTCCACGCTTTGGCGTCTCACAGTGTCTCCGGATGTGCCGCCGCGACACTGCTGTAGTCTCCTTGCCTAGCACTTAGAGGGGCCGTGCCTTAACCTGCAGGGCTCCTTCCACCACCGCTGGTCCCGAGCCCTTCCTCTGATGCGGCCGGGGGAGTGGGGGTCGGGGACCGGACGGATGCCAGAGAGAGAGGTGAAGCCGGAAGCGGGAGAGGCTGGGCTCTGCGGCTGTGAAGGCCTCCTTTGAATTAAATACCAAGAAGGAAGCAAGGGGTGACTGACTCAGAAATTTCTCCATCCAGGTGGTCAAAACTGAGCCAACCATCCCCTCCGTCTCCTGATTTCACCGCTCACTTTTTCCTAGACTCATCAGCTCCAGAATGACTGCAGCAAATACATCGGCCATCTCAGCCTGGATTCAGAGCCAGTGCCCTTTCTTTCTCAGTGTCAGTGGACCTGACCTCGTTGCTTTATTCCTTTCCTCCAATTATTTTTAATTATACTAGTACATTTTCCTTGGTGGGGGCGGGGGAAGCCCTCAAAACATCACACAAAAATGGTGCTAAAGTACACATTGGCCATTACCCACAACCCTAGTCCTATTACCCTTCCCAAAGGTAGCCACTATCAACTGTTTTGTATATATCCTTGTAGTCTTCCAACTCTTTTTAAAAGACAATGTGTTGTGTCTATTTGTACAAAAAGTATACCATACTGTGCATATCCTGAAAGTTTTTCATTCAATGTTTTGGAAACATTTTAATTTCACTAATATCAAGATTTACTTCATTTAAAAAAAAAAAAAAGGCCATAGAATTGGAGAAGGAAATGGCAACCTACTCCAGTATTTTTGCTTGGAAAATTCCGTGGACAGAGGAGCTTGGTGGGCTGCAGTCCATGGGGTTGCAAAGAGTTGGACAGGACTGAGCAACTGACCATACACAAACATGCCATAGAACGGCTATTAAATGGTTTATTTAACCATTCCTTATTGATACGGCTTTTACAAGGAGCCCTGCTATGAACACTTCCTGACTTGACATTTTTGTCAGAGTTTCTCTAGGAAAGTGGTTTTCAAACTTTTTAATGTCAGGACTCTCTACACTCCTAAGAGAATTTGTTTATGTGGGTTTATATCTATCACTATTCAATGTATTAGAAATTACAAAGTAATAATTTAAAAATAGTCGTTAAAAATAACAGCAATAAACTAATTACACATTAAATGATATTTGTAGATGAAAAATTACTTTTGCAAAGCCAAAAAAGAACAGTAAAATTGTGCAACATTTTTTGCAAGTCTCTTAAATAGGATTAATAGGAGACATCTGGATTCTAATATCTGCTTCTGAATTTGATCTGCTATGATGTTTTGGTTAAAGTATGTCACACAGGTATAATTAGAAAAATGAGCAGTATTTTAATACCCTTTTCAAATAATTGTGTATATTGTTTAATACTATATCAATCCTTAACAAGTGGTAGTTTCTTAAAGATTACTTTTTTAAAAATTACTTTTAATGTGGATTTTGAAACTGTATTAGTCAACTTTTCATATTTTGTTACATTAAAATCCATTAGTATACCTTGTACTTTAATAGATCTTTTACTGGGTGCATGATTTTACAACATGTATTGGCAGTTTGAAAAGTGTTGTTTTCACTGTTGTTACACGGATCTTTCAAAGGTTGACACAGTTCATTATACAGTGTCAAAAAAGTCACATTCATTAATATCACCATTGCTCTCATCAGAAGTCTTTAAGTACTGAAAAGCTGCCAAACCTATGTATGGTGGAGGTGTAAGTTTTCCAAAATTCTATTTTTTTCTTGAAAGCTCAGATTCTGTCAGTTTTTTTCAAAGCAACAGGCTCATTTTGTCCATTTCAAGAAAATGCCTGCCAAGAACCCAAGTCTGAATATCCATGGTTAAATCTGTCAGTTGTTATTTCAAGAAAAATGGTGTTTCATTTAAAAAGTGACTAGTTCAGCTCACAACTCGGTTTCACAAGTGCTTTTCCTTGGCACAGCTGAACTTGAGTATGCAACAGAAATACTTTATCTGTACTTCCTATTTTGTTATACAAAATATTAAACCATGTACTCAACAATGGAGATGTAATAACTTTTACTGCTTCATCAAGGACATTCTTAAGTGTGTGGTGGTTAAAAAATAGTGACTACTAGTACAGCTTGGTCCCACTGCCTTTTATCTACCTTTACTTTTTATTTTTCTCCCACATTTGCTTTTGCACCATCAGTGCAAATGTCAGCACAGTAAAAAAGGCAAACACATCTTAATTATTTATTTATAGCTGCACTGGGTCTTCATTGCTGTGCACAAACTTTCTCTAGTTGCAGCTAGCAGGGGCTACTCTTTTGCAGTGAGTGGGAGCTACTCTCTAGTTGCAGTTCGTGGGCTTCTCATTGCAGTGACTTCTTTTGTTGTGGAGCACAGGCTTTAGAGTGCATTGGCTTCAGTAGTTTCAGTTAGTTGTCGTGGCACATACTTAGTTGCTTTACAGCATGTGGAATCTTCCTGGACCAGAGATCGAACCTGTGTCCCCTGCATTGGCAGGCAGATTCTTAACCACTGGACCACCAAAGAAGCTCTCTTAATACTTTTATGAAAAGTTTTGAATCTCACAGACCCTCCAAAACAATCTTGGGGGTTTCTAGGGATCTGTGGACCACCTTTTGAGAACATCTGAGCATCTACTCTAGGACATGTACCTAGGAGTGGTGTCATAAACTATATGCATTTATAATCTTAGTAGATATTATCATACTTTGGCCAACTGATGCGAAGAGCTGACTCATTTGAAAAGACCCTGATGCTGGGGAAGATTGAGGGCAGGAGGAGAAGGGGATGACAGAGGATGAGATGGTTGGATGGCATCACCGACTCAATGGACATGGGTTTGGGTGAACTCCGGCAGTTGGTGTTGGACAGGTGATGGCGTGCTGCGGTTCATGGGGTCGCAAAGAGTCGGACATGACTGAGCGACTGAACTGAACTACTGGTGTGAGCCCTTCCGGAAATTGCCATTAGCCTAACCAAACAGTGGGAACATAGCCTTACTCATAAGCAGACAAGTGGCTTAAAATCTGTGTCTCGTCTGCATCCTCGGGGTGGAACTGCTATATGCGGTCATGCCTGTCTCTGACTAGCCTGCTTTCCACACTGGGGCTGTTGGCCTTGGGGCCGGTGGAGGGTATAACCAGGTCCTTTTATCCTCTGTGTTTCATTAGGCATTCATCTGGCCAACCAGGGGATCCTCTTCATTCGGGCTGTGGAAGAAGTGGTTGCCACAACCTGGAGCAGCAGACTAAGGAGTACATTTATTTGCTGTCTTAGCAGCCTCTGAGCCTCCTGCCCAGAGCTCCCCACAGGCCTGCGTGTTTCCCCTAGGGCTTGACCCTTTCCCCAGGTTGCCCTGTGGGGGGAGATCAGTGGGCAGAGATAGTGGTTCAAGGTTCAAAGCTCTTTAAGGCTGAGGAGAAAGAGCTGTCAGGAAACTGGTCTCACTGGAGGACTGGGGTGAGGGTGGGAGTCCCAGTGGGGGGACAGCAGGCAGCGGCCTCAGCTAGGACTCAAGACCTCAGGGACTTGCTCCCTTTCCTCACACACCTCAGCTGCAACTCTCTGCTCCTTTCCTCCTACTGCTTTTTACTTTTTGTATGTCCCCCATTCCCTTCCCTTTTTTTGCCCCTAGAAAAGCCTGATATTTAGCTCAGGCCAAACCTTCTCAGTAGAAAGGCAGCCTTGGGCAAAAGTGGCCTGAGACCGGAGGTGGCAGTGCTTGAGGGTTTGCTCCAGCTGGCAAGGCCTCGGCTGCTCATTGCCTCTGCTTTCCTTCGCCTGGTATGGCGGGACACTCTGGCCCATTCAGGGCGCTCCCTTGCCCACATGAGTCACCTGCAGGCTTTAATCTTTCATTGCTGGATTTGGCGTGGGATGTTCCTGGCTGGCTCCTCCTCAGACCTCCCATCATTCAGAGTAGCTGTTGGCCCTGCAAATGTGGCCCCCAGAATGGGACTGGGGGATATAACTGAGAGGCTAAAGTTAGGGACAGTTAGCTGATGTTCACGTTTTCTCCTTTCTTTTTTGAGAGCCAAAGACCGAGCTTGAATTCTGCTGCTGTATTCATGGTTATAAGCTTTCCATGCTTAGGTTCTGGGGAATTTATCTATGCATGTATATTTTTAAACATTGTTTCTTGGGTACTGGGCATGTGCCTGTCTGAGCCCCAGGCCCATCTGTCCACACCCCACCATCCACTCTGTTTGTCTTTTCCTTGGTTCCTAGAACCTAGAACTAGAGCCCATCATCAGCTGTTCTCTTCTGTCAGGAAATGTAGTTTAAAAATGGCTAAAGATGACAGAGGGCAGAAACTTGATAGATATAATCTTTTCCTTGTTTTCTTATTTGTTTCTGTTTTGGAAATGAAAGGGGGATTTAAATGGTCATTTGAATTCTCTTTTCCAAATAAAGGTTTACTTCCCCCCACCCCCCAAAAAATTTGATTCCAGCTTGATTTCATCTTGTGCTTCATCCAGCCTGGCATTTCGAATGATGTACTCTACATGGAATTTATTTTATTTTATTTTTTTTGTATTTATTTATTTTTTTACACGAACTCCCAAACATGAACCCCCCTCCCACCTCCCACCCCACATCTTCCCTCCAGATCATCCCCATACACCAGCCCCAAGCATCCTGCATCCTGCATTGAACATAGACTGGCAATTCATTTCTTACATGATAGTATACATATTTCAATGCTATTCTCCCAAATCATCCCTCCCTCTCCCTCTCCCTCTCCTTCTCCCTCAGAGTCCATAAGTCCGCTCTACACATCTGTATCTCTTTTGCTGTCTTGCATACAGGGTCCTCATTACCATCTTTCTAAATTCCATATATATGTGTTAGTATACTGTATTGGTGTTTTTCTTTCTGGCTTACTTCACTCTGTATAATTGGTTCCAGTTTCATCCATCTTATTAGAACTGATTCAAATGTATTCTTTTTAATGGCTGAGTAATACTCCATTGTGTATATATACCACAGCTTTCTTATCCATTCATC
>SJYX01016883.1:110312-152939 GCA_006410675.1 Oreotragus oreotragus
TTCCAGGTTCCTATGCAATATTGCTCTTTACAGCATCAGATCTTGCTTCTGTCACCAGTCACATCCACAACTGTATATTGTTTTTGCTTTGGGTCCATCCCTTCATTCTTTCTGGAGTTATTTCTCCACTGATCTCCAGTAGCATATTGGGCACCTACTGACCCGGGGAGTTCCCCTTTCAGTATCCTATTATTTTGCCTTTTCATACTGTTCATGGGGTTCTCAAGGCAAGAATACTGAAGTGGTTTGCCATTCCCTTCTCCAGTGGACCACATTCTGTCAGACCTCTCCACCATGACCTGCCCTTCTTGGGTGGCCCCACAGGGTATGGCTTAATTTCATTGAGTTAGACAAGGCTGTGGTCCTAGTGTGATTAGGTTGACTAGTTTTTGGTGATTATGGTTTCTGTGTGTCTGCCCTCTGATGCCCTCTTGCAACACCTACCGTCTTACTTGGGTTTCTCTTACCTTGGACGTGGAGTATCTCTTCACGGCTGCTCCAGCACAGCGCAGCTTCTGCTCCTTACCTTGGTCGAGGGGTATCTCCTCACTGCCACCCCTCCTGACCTTGAACATGGAGTAGCTCCACATACATATATACAAATATATTCTTTTTCAGAGTCCTTTCCTTTATAGGTTATTGCATAATGTTGAATATAGTTCCCTGTGTTGTATAGTAGGTCCTTGTTGGTTGTTAAACGTTATAGTTTATGTCTCCATTTTTTAATCATTATAAGAAATTGAACATACAATATGATGTTGTGCCATATTCTTTTAGGCCATTTCACCCGTACAATTTGAAGTTAATATTTAATAACTGTATGTTTTGTATGGCTTGTGCATGCAGATATTCTAATTGTTGAGTTCTATATGTTAATTTTTTGTTTCTTGTTTGTTTACTTATTTCTGGCTTCATTTATCTTATTTTACTATTTATGCACTATTGACCTGCAATTAAGTCTGACATTAAATCAAGAAAACACAGCTACCACCATAAAATCACTGGTACCACTATGTAACACCTGTATTGTTTTCTAATGACAAGAGAAAATTCTTTGTATATAAGAAGTGTGTCTATCCATTATCAGTCACATGTGGATCACATTTATATATTTGAGTATTTGAAAAATACATAGAACTTGCAAACTTTTGAGCCTGGAAATTTTATTTTAAGCTTTTATGTATAATTTATATCTGTTTCCTCACAGTCTCATCCATTTTAAGTATAACAGTTTTCCTGAATTTCTCAGCAGATCTTTTCCTAAGATGAAGCTAGGATCTAACATTGTACTTCATTAGCACATGCCCTTTCTCACTTTAATATCATCAGGAATCCTGTTATCTGAACACAGGGGATATACAACTGTGTCAGTCTAGAAATTTGAATTGTTTTGTTGAAATGTCAGCTCTGTTTGTGTAGACCTTAGCCATGCTTTTTACACCCTCAGTTTTCAGAGGAAAGAGGTAAACCATTCAGCAGTTCGGCCAACTTTTTCCTGTTGTTCTGCCAACAAGAACTCGTTGACTTATACTTTTCAACTTACAAATCAGTTTTGTTTCTCTTAAGTCACTTTCTTATTTCTCTCCTTCAATTTACTATAAATTCTTTCTTTTGACCAATATCCCCCCATAGACTTTTCCTATTAATAATATTGAAGAAAGTGGTATCTTATGTATTTATTTCTCTAATCTGATACTGTTTTTGATACTCTTTTTTTTAAATAACTTGATGAACAATACCACTTTGTCATGGTTATTTATGAGTAGTAATAAATATGTAAATGTTATTTTAAAAAATTCTTTTAGGAATATTATGTGTCCAAAAACTTCCCAAGCACATCCTGTCCTCCCTCCCCACATTGTCCATGTAAATAAATAAAGCTAGGAGATTTTGATGTATAGAGGCAACATTGTATAGTTGTTATAAAATGAACTTGGCATCATGCAATTTCCTTCATCCTGCCAGTTAAAGTCCTCTTTAAAACTCTTTTTTAATCGGTAAATTGTGGAAAAGTATCAGTTCAGTTCAGTCCCTCAGTCACGTCCGCCTCTTTGTGATCCCATGGACTGCAGCATGCCAGGCCTCCCTGTCCATCACCAACTGCCGGAGCTTGATCAAACTCATGTACATCGAGTCAGTGATGCCATCCAACCATCTTATCCCCTGTCATCCCCTTTTCCTGCCTTCAATCTTTCTCAGCATCAGGGTCTTTTCCAGTGAGTCAGTTCTTCACATCAGGTAGCCAAAGGATTGGAGATTAAGCTTCAGCATCAGTCCTCCCAATGAATATTCAGGACTGATTTCCTTTAGGATTGACTGGTTTGATCTCCTTGCAGTCCAAGGGACTCTCAAGAGTCTTCTCTAACACCGCAGTTCAAAAGCATCAATTCCTCATTGCTCAGCCTTCTTTATGGTCCAACTCTCACATCCATATATGACTACTGGAAAAACCATAGCTTTGACTAGATGGACCTTTGTTGGCAAAGTGATGTCTCTGCTTTTTAATATGCTGTCTAGGTTGGTCATAGCTTTTCTTCCAAGGAGCAAGCATCTTTTAATTTCATGACTGCAGTCACAATCTGCAATGATTTTGGAGCCCAAGAAAATAAAGTCTCTTACTGTTTCCATTGTTTCCCCATCTATTTGCCTTGAAGTAATGGAACCGGATGCCATGATCTTAGTTTTTTTGAATGTTGAGTTTTAAGCCAGCTTTTTCACTCTCCTCTTTCACTTTCATCAAGAGGCTCTTTAGTTCTTTNTTCTTTATGGTCCAACTCTCACATCCATACATGACTACTGGAAAAACCATAGCTTTGACTAGATGGACCTTTGTTGGCAAAGTGATGTCTCTGCTTTTTAATATGCTGTCTAGGTTGGTCATAGCTTTTCTTCCAAGGAGCAAGCATCTTTTAATTTCATGACTGCAGTCACAATCTGCAATGATTTTGGAGCCCAAGAAAATAAAGTCTCTTACTGTTTCCATTGTTTCCCCATCTATTTGCCTTGAAGTAATGGAACCGGATGCCATGATCTTAGTTTTTTTGAATGTTGAGTTTTAAGCCAGCTTTTTCACTCTCCTCTTTCACTTTCATCAAGAGGCTCTTTAGTTCTTTGCTTTCTGCCATAAGGGTGGTGTCATCCGAATATCTGAGGTTATTGATATTTCTCCCAGCAATCTTGATTCCAGCTTGTGCTTCATCCAGCCTGGCATTTCTCATGATGTACTCTGCATAGAAGTTAAATAAGCAGGGTGACAATAAGCAGGAGCCTTAACGTACTCCTTTCCCAATTTGGAACCAGTCCATTGTTCCTTGTCTGGTTCTAACTGTTGCTTCTTGACCTCATACAGGTTTCTCAGGAGGCAGGTAAGATGGTCTGGTATTCTCATCTCTTGAAGAATTTTCCACAGTTTGTTGTGATCCACACAGTCAAAGACTTTGGCATAGTCAATAAAGCAGAAGTAGATGTTTTTCTGGAACTCTCTTGCTTTTTTGACGAGCCAACGGATGTTGGCAATTTGATCTCTGGTTCCTCTGCCTTTTCTAAATCCAGCTTGAACATCTGGAAGTTTACAGTTCACATACTGTTGAAGCTTTGATTCTTCAAGTAATTCATGAATATATTTTTGTTGTTTAAGTCAAACATTATAGATAGTTTTTTTTAGCCTCTCCAATGTAGGTCCCTGTCCCAGAGGAAACTTGTGTTATCAATTTGGTGTTTGTTCTTCCAGATCATCTTCTGTGTATTTTAAAATACTAATATATATATTTTGTTTATTTTTCCCTGTATAAGTGATATACTCTATATTGTTCCACAGCTTGCTTTTTTAGTTGGCAATATACCTAAGAGAATGAGGTTAAATCAGTGTTTCTTACATAAGACATGCTGTATCATATTCTATAGTATGCATATACCATTTCCCACTTCCCTTTTTTAACTGTGATAAAATAAGCATAACATAATACCATTTAACAATTGTTTTCATTTTTTAAATTGAAATATAATTGATGTGTAATATTACAGAAATTACAAGTGTTATGTACCAATATGTAACACTATAGTTTGAGGATCACTGAGAGAGTTTCTAGATTTTGGTTTTTTCCTATTAACTCTTTTTAAAAAGTTTTACTATGAAAATTTTTTAATTGTTTTCTTATTATAAAAGTATAACATTATTGTAGAAAATACAAATAAGAAATCATAGCAATATAATTAACATGTCATTATGTGGATGTCAGTCTTTTCTAAGGAATGTCTAAAATTTATCTCATGTTCTCTTATTAATATACACTGGAATTTTTTGTTATTATAAATAATACTGTAATAAATACCTGGTGTGTTGGTCTTTTTTTTTCATTTCTGATTATTTTTTACAACTAGTTCCTAGAACTGCTATTGGTTCAAAGCATATTGCATTTTTAAAAAACATATTTTTAAGGCTTAAAATATTTTTATTGAAATATAGTTGATCTATAATATTATGTTAGTTTCAAGTATACAGCAAAATGATTCAGTTATATATACATATGTATGTGTGTGTATTCTTTTTTAGATTCTTTTCCACTATAGGTTATTACACGATATTCAGTATAGTTCCTTGTGCTATATCGTGGGTCTTTGTTTATTTTGTATATGGTAGTGTGTAAATGTTAATTCCAATTCCTGATTTATCCCCCCTCATTACCTTTTTTTTGTGTGGATATATGCAAGTGTTTCTATATGATAGGTAATGAATAGAATTACTGAGTTGAAGGGTATGCACATTTTACATTTTAATAGATAGTACAGTATTGCTCACCAAAAGACTAAATATTTCCAACAACAGTGTGTGAGAGCACATATTTCCCCATACCTCTGCCAACAATTGACATCAATCTTTTTAAACTTAAAAATCTATAAGACAGGGAATTCCCTGGTGGTACAGTGGATAAGAATCTGCTTGCCAGTGCAGGGGACATGAATTCAATCCCTGGTCTGGGAAGATTCCACATGCTGCAGAGCCACTAAGCCCCTGTACCACAAATACTGAAGCCTGTGTGCCTAGAGCCTGTGATACCCCACAAGAGAGGCCTCCTCAATGAGAAGCCTGCACACCTCAACGAAGAATAACCTCTGCTCGTCTCAACTAGAGAAAGCCCACATGCAGCAGTGAAGGCCCAGCACAACCAAAAAATTAAAATAATTTTTTTTAATCTGTAAGGCAAAAGGTGATGTTTTGATTTGTAGTTCTCTGCTTATTAGCCAAGTTACATATATTCCTTTCATATGTTTATTATTTGCATTTCCTCTTTTCTTATTTGCTTATTATATCTTTTGCTCATGTTTCTGTTTGGTTGTTTTTTCTCATTGATTTCTAGTTCTCTATTTTTTAGATATTAATTATCTGTCTTCTATATATATTACAAACACTTCCCCAATCTACCCTTCTTTTGTATTTATTTTTTATCTCTTTAGAATAGAAACTTTAAATTTTGATGTAGTCAAATGCATCATTCTTTTCCATTATGGCTTTTTATTTTTCATCTGTTTAAGAAGGCTGTCCCTACTCCAAGGTTTTAAATATACTCACCTATATTTTCTTCTCATGTCTTTATTTTTTAAAATTAATTTATTTATTTGGCTGTGCTGAGTCTTAGCTGTGGCACATGGGACCCTCAGTTTCGTTACAGCATGCAGGATCTTTAGTTGGGGCATGCAGGATCAAGGGATTGAACCCAGACCCCCTTCACTGGGAGCATAGAGTCCCAGCCACTGGACCACCAAGGAAGTCCCCTCATGTTTCTTCCTCCTTTTTATAAAAGCTTTATTGAGGTATGATCAATGTACAGTAAACTGTACATAAAAAATGTAGTTTGGTGAGTTTTGACATATGTACATGCCCATTAAACTATCACTACAATGAACATGTCCATCACCCCCCAAATCTCCTTGTTCCTTTGTTCTCATACATTTCTAAGTGTGTATGTGTGTGTATGCATGTGTGTGCTAGGATTATATTTTCATTTTTTAATTAAGGTATAATTATATATAGTAAAATTCACTCCTTTTAGTGTATATTTCTACATGTTTTGACAAATGCATTATAGTTGTGTAACAACCATGATAATCAAGATACAGAATAGACCCATCACTTCAAAAAATTCCCAGTTCTCCATTATGGTCAACTCCTCCCTACTTCCTAGTACTCACTACCTATTTTCTGTCATTGTAGTTTTGTGTTTTCAAAACTGTCATATAAGTTAAATCAAACAAGGACTTCCCTGGTGGTTCAATGGTAAAGACTCTGATCTTCCAGGAGGCACAGGTTGGGGTGAAGTAAAATCCTGTATGCCATACAGGATGGCTAAAAAAATTATATATATATATATATATGAAATTATACAGTATATAGCCTTTTGAAATTGGTTTTTTCCAAACCTCTAAAATGTTTCCATGTCACTGCTTGTACCAGTACTTTGTTCCTTCTTATTTTGCTAAATAGATTTCAGTGTATGGATGCGCCACAGTTTGTTTTTCCATTCCCCAGTTGAGGGACATTTGGGTTGTTTCTGGTGTTTGTGATTACAAATGCAGTCACTGTTTACATTAGCATCAGGTTTTTGTATGAACACAAATTTTCATTTTGCTTGGGTGAATGCATAGGAATGGGACTGCTAGGTTGTGTAGTCAGTGTATGTTTAACTTCATAAGAAACTGCCAAACTGTTTTCCAAATTGGTTATACAATTTTGTATTCCTTTCAGTAATGTACGAGAGTTCCAGTTAGTTCTAGTTCCTCAACACTTGGTAGTGTCAATTTTTTTTTTTAGTTCTATTAAATTTTTCATTGATTTTAATTTGTATTTAATTTGAATTTGACTTAATGTATTGAACATCTTTGGTATAATGTCTGTTCAAATCTTTTGCCCATTAAAAAATTGCATTATTTGTTTTCTCATTATTGAGTTTTGAGAGTTCTTATATTTTGAGTACAAGTCCTTTATCAGATATGCATACATTTCCTCTCAGTCTGTAGCTTGTCATTTCTTTCTCTTACCAGTATCTTTTGAAGAGCAGAAGTTCATAATTTTGATGAAGTTCAGTATATCAGTTGAAAGTTTCACACTCAGTCATTTCACATGCTAGCAAAGTAATGCTCAAAATTCTCCAAGCTAGGCTTCAATAGTACATGAACCAAGAACTCCCAGATGTTCAAGCTGGATTTAGAAAAGGCAGAGGAACCAGAGATCAAATCGCCAACATCCATTGGATCATAGAAAAGCAAGAGAATTCCAGAAAAACATCTATCTACTTCTGCTTCATTGATATGCTAAAGTCTTTGTGCGGATCACAATAAACTGTGGACTATTTGTCTCTGCTGGAGACTTGTCAACACAAACAGGGAAGTCTGGTTCAGTCTCTTATGGGGTCACTAGAAAAGGTTGGTTTTCATTCCAGTCCCAAAGAAGTGCAATGCGAAAGAATGTTCAAACTACCACACAACTGCACTCATTTCACATGCTAGCAAGGCTTCCCAGGTGACGCTAGTGGTAAAGAACACATCTGCCCATGAAGGAGACTCGAGACGGTAAAACCAGACCACCTTACCTGCCTCCTGAGAAATCTGCATGCATATCAAGAAGCAATAGTTAGAACCAGACAAGGAACAAGGACTGGTTCCAAATTGGGAAAGGAGTACATCAAGGCTGTATATTGTCACCCTGCTTATTTAATTTATATGCAGAGTACATCATGCAAACTGCCAGGCTGGATGAAGCACAAGCTGGAATCAAGATTGCCGGGAGAAACATCAATAGCCTCAGATATGCAGGTGACACCACCCTACGGCAGAAAGTGAAGAGGAACTAAAGAGCCTTTTGATGAAGATGAAAGAGGAGAGTGAAAAAGCTGGCTTAAAACTCAACATTCAAAAAAACTAAGATCATGGTATCTGGTCCCATCACTTCATGGCAAGTAGATAGGGAAACAATGGAAACAGTAAGAGACTTTATTTTCTTGGGTTCCCAAATCACTGCAGATGGCAACTGCAGCCATGAAATTAAAAAATGTTTGCTCCTTGGAAGAAAGGCTATGACAAACCTAGACAGTGTACTAAAAAGCAGAGACATCACTTTGCCTACAAAGGTTGTATAGTCAAAACTATGGTTTTTCCAGTAGTCATGTGTGGATGTGAGAACTGGACAGTAAAAAAGGATGAGTGCCAAAGAATTGTAGCCTTCAAACTGTGGTGCTGAAGACTCTTGAGAGTCCCTTGGACAGCAAGGAGATCAAACCAGTCAATCCTAAAGGAATCAACCTTAAATATTCATTGGAAGGACTGATGCTGTGAAGCTGAAGCTCCAATCTTTTGGCCTCCTGATGCGAAGCACCAACTCATTAGAAAAGACCCTGATACTGGGAAAGACTGAAGGCAGGAGGAGAAGGGGCAACAGAGGACAAGATGATTGGATGGCATCACCAACTCCATGGACTTGAGTTTGAGCAAGCTCTGGGAGGTGTTGAAGGACAGGGAAGCCTGGTATGCTGCAGTTCTGGGGCTGCAAAGAGTCAGACAGGACTGAACAGAAACTCAGCACTACCCACACTACCCCAGAAAGTTTGTCTAATGTACATTCTTACCAGCCATACATGAGAGTACCCATATTATTATATGTCACCAATCCTGGAGAGTTATTTGTTTTTTTTTTTTCAGTCATTTTAATCATTAGTCTTTTTTGTTTGTTTCACAGTAGAAATTATCATCGTTCTTATTCTTCACTATTTTCAGACCATCGCTTTCAACACTCAGATTAAAAGGCTCATGCCTTCTGGTAGTATTCAATGCTCATGTCTCACGGAGAAGGCAATGGCATCCCACTCCAGTACTCTTGCCTGGAAAATCCTATAGATGGAGNAATATTTCCAACAACAGTGTGTGAGAGCACATATTTCCCCATACCTCTGCCAACAATTGACATCAATCTTTTTAAACTTAAAAATCTATAAGACAGGGAATTCCCTGGTGGTACAGTGGATAAGAATCTGCTTGCCAGTGCAGGGGACATGAATTCAATCCCTGGTCTGGGAAGATTCCACATGCTGCAGAGCCACTAAGCCCCTGTACCACAAATACTGAAGCCTGTGTGCCTAGAGCCTGTGATACCCCACAAGAGAGGCCTCCTCAATGAGAAGCCTGCACACCTCAACGAAGAATAACCTCTGCTCGTCTCAACTAGAGAAAGCCCACATGCAGCAGTGAAGGCCCAGCACAACCAAAAAATTAAAATAATTTTTTTTAATCTGTAAGGCAAAAGGTGATGTTTTGATTTGTAGTTCTCTGCTTATTAGCCAAGTTACATATATTCCTTTCATATGTTTATTATTTGCATTTCCTCTTTTCTTATTTGCTTATTATATCTTTTGCTCATGTTTCTGTTTGGTTGTTTTTTCTCATTGATTTCTAGTTCTCTATTTTTTAGATATTAATTATCTGTCTTCTATATATATTACAAACACTTCCCCAATCTACCCTTCTTTTGTATTTATTTTTTATCTCTTTAGAATAGAAACTTTAAATTTTGATGTAGTCAAATGCATCATTCTTTTCCATTATGGCTTTTTATTTTTCATCTGTTTAAGAAGGCTGTCCCTACTCCAAGGTTTTAAATATACTCACCTATATTTTCTTCTCATGTCTTTATTTTTTAAAATTAATTTATTTATTTGGCTGTGCTGAGTCTTAGCTGTGGCACATGGGACCCTCAGTTTCGTTACAGCATGCAGGATCTTTAGTTGGGGCATGCAGGATCAAGGGATTGAACCCAGACCCCCTTCACTGGGAGCATAGAGTCCCAGCCACTGGACCACCAAGGAAGTCCCCTCATGTTTCTTCCTCCTTTTTATAAAAGCTTTATTGAGGTATGATCAATGTACAGTAAACTGTACATAAAAAATGTAGTTTGGTGAGTTTTGACATATGTACATGCCCATTAAACTATCACTACAATGAACATGTCCATCACCCCCCAAATCTCCTTGTTCCTTTGTTCTCATACATTTCTAAGTGTGTATGTGTGTGTATGCATGTGTGTGCTAGGATTATATTTTCATTTTTTAATTAAGGTATAATTATATATAGTAAAATTCACTCCTTTTAGTGTATATTTCTACATGTTTTGACAAATGCATTATAGTTGTGTAACAACCATGATAATCAAGATACAGAATAGACCCATCACTTCAAAAAATTCCCAGTTCTCCATTATGGTCAACTCCTCCCTACTTCCTAGTACTCACTACCTATTTTCTGTCATTGTAGTTTTGTGTTTTCAAAACTGTCATATAAGTTAAATCAAACAAGGACTTCCCTGGTGGTTCAATGGTAAAGACTCTGATCTTCCAGGAGGCACAGGTTGGGGTGAAGTAAAATCCTGTATGCCATACAGGATGGCTAAAAAAATTATATATATATATATATATATGAAATTATACAGTATATAGCCTTTTGAAATTGGTTTTTTCCAAACCTCTAAAATGTTTCCATGTCACTGCTTGTACCAGTACTTTGTTCCTTCTTATTTTGCTAAATAGATTTCAGTGTATGGATGCGCCACAGTTTGTTTTTCCATTCCCCAGTTGAGGGACATTTGGGTTGTTTCTGGTGTTTGTGATTACAAATGCAGTCACTGTTTACATTAGCATCAGGTTTTTGTATGAACACAAATTTTCATTTTGCTTGGGTGAATGCATAGGAATGGGACTGCTAGGTTGTGTAGTCAGTGTATGTTTAACTTCATAAGAAACTGCCAAACTGTTTTCCAAATTGGTTATACAATTTTGTATTCCTTTCAGTAATGTACGAGAGTTCCAGTTAGTTCTAGTTCCTCAACACTTGGTAGTGTCAATTTTTTTTTTTAGTTCTATTAAATTTTTCATTGATTTTAATTTGTATTTAATTTGAATTTGACTTAATGTATTGAACATCTTTGGTATAATGTCTGTTCAAATCTTTTGCCCATTAAAAAATTGCATTATTTGTTTTCTCATTATTGAGTTTTGAGAGTTCTTATATTTTGAGTACAAGTCCTTTATCAGATATGCATACATTTCCTCTCAGTCTGTAGCTTGTCATTTCTTTCTCTTACCAGTATCTTTTGAAGAGCAGAAGTTCATAATTTTGATGAAGTTCAGTATATCAGTTGAAAGTTTCACACTCAGTCATTTCACATGCTAGCAAAGTAATGCTCAAAATTCTCCAAGCTAGGCTTCAATAGTACATGAACCAAGAACTCCCAGATGTTCAAGCTGGATTTAGAAAAGGCAGAGGAACCAGAGATCAAATCGCCAACATCCATTGGATCATAGAAAAGCAAGAGAATTCCAGAAAAACATCTATCTACTTCTGCTTCATTGATATGCTAAAGTCTTTGTGCGGATCACAATAAACTGTGGACTATTTGTCTCTGCTGGAGACTTGTCAACACAAACAGGGAAGTCTGGTTCAGTCTCTTATGGGGTCACTAGAAAAGGTTGGTTTTCATTCCAGTCCCAAAGAAGTGCAATGCGAAAGAATGTTCAAACTACCACACAACTGCACTCATTTCACATGCTAGCAAGGCTTCCCAGGTGACGCTAGTGGTAAAGAACACATCTGCCCATGAAGGAGACTCGAGACGGTAAAACCAGACCACCTTACCTGCCTCCTGAGAAATCTGCATGCATATCAAGAAGCAATAGTTAGAACCAGACAAGGAACAAGGACTGGTTCCAAATTGGGAAAGGAGTACATCAAGGCTGTATATTGTCACCCTGCTTATTTAATTTATATGCAGAGTACATCATGCAAACTGCCAGGCTGGATGAAGCACAAGCTGGAATCAAGATTGCCGGGAGAAACATCAATAGCCTCAGATATGCAGGTGACACCACCCTACGGCAGAAAGTGAAGAGGAACTAAAGAGCCTTTTGATGAAGATGAAAGAGGAGAGTGAAAAAGCTGGCTTAAAACTCAACATTCAAAAAAACTAAGATCATGGTATCTGGTCCCATCACTTCATGGCAAGTAGATAGGGAAACAATGGAAACAGTAAGAGACTTTATTTTCTTGGGTTCCCAAATCACTGCAGATGGCAACTGCAGCCATGAAATTAAAAAATGTTTGCTCCTTGGAAGAAAGGCTATGACAAACCTAGACAGTGTACTAAAAAGCAGAGACATCACTTTGCCTACAAAGGTTGTATAGTCAAAACTATGGTTTTTCCAGTAGTCATGTGTGGATGTGAGAACTGGACAGTAAAAAAGGATGAGTGCCAAAGAATTGTAGCCTTCAAACTGTGGTGCTGAAGACTCTTGAGAGTCCCTTGGACAGCAAGGAGATCAAACCAGTCAATCCTAAAGGAATCAACCTTAAATATTCATTGGAAGGACTGATGCTGTGAAGCTGAAGCTCCAATCTTTTGGCCTCCTGATGCGAAGCACCAACTCATTAGAAAAGACCCTGATACTGGGAAAGACTGAAGGCAGGAGGAGAAGGGGCAACAGAGGACAAGATGATTGGATGGCATCACCAACTCCATGGACTTGAGTTTGAGCAAGCTCTGGGAGGTGTTGAAGGACAGGGAAGCCTGGTATGCTGCAGTTCTGGGGCTGCAAAGAGTCAGACAGGACTGAACAGAAACTCAGCACTACCCACACTACCCCAGAAAGTTTGTCTAATGTACATTCTTACCAGCCATACATGAGAGTACCCATATTATTATATGTCACCAATCCTGGAGAGTTATTTGTTTTTTTTTTTTCAGTCATTTTAATCATTAGTCTTTTTTGTTTGTTTCACAGTAGAAATTATCATCGTTCTTATTCTTCACTATTTTCAGACCATTGCTTTCAACACTCAGATTAAAAGGCTCATGCCTTCTGGTAGTATTCAATGCTCATGTCTCACGGAGAAGGCAATGGCATCCCACTCCAGTACTCTTGCCTGGAAAATCCTATAGATGGAGGAGCCTGGTAGGCTATAGTCCATGGTGTTGCTAAGAGTCGGACACGACTGAGCGACTTCACTTTCACTTTTCTGGTATTATTACTTTTTATTCTTTTTTTTTTTTTCTGGTTGCCTCCCACAGCTTGTGGGATCTTCATTTCCTGACCAGGAGTCAAATCCTGGGCCCCTGGCAGTGAGAGTGTGGAGTCCCAACCTCTGGACTGCTGAGGAAGTCCCTTTTTATTCCTTCTTCTTTAAAAAAAAGTATCTATTTATTTATTTCTTTAGCTGTGCCAAGTCTTATTGCGGCATGTGGGATTTTCGATCTTAGTTGTGGAATGCAGGATTTTAGTTGCAGCATGTGGGATCTAGTTCCCCCAACAGGGATTGAATCTGGGCCCCCTCGTTTTGGAGTGTAGAGTTTGGGTAGAGGGGAGAATAAGAGCCAGATGCTTGAGTTCTCAAAAAAAATAAGGAAATATAAAAGAAGTTAATAAATTACTACATCAAGAAGGAATTGGGACTTCCCTGGTGGTCCAGTGGCTAGGACTTCCCACTCTCAATGCAAGGGGGCCAGATTTTGAACCCTGGTCGGATCAGTCCCAACTTTTCAGGCATCTAGCTTTTATTCTCCCCTCTACTCAAACTCCAGCTCTTCACCTGCGCAGAGAGCTCTATGATTTGACTAGCCAAGCAGCACCCCAGCTTCACAGTTCTCTGGCCACTGCTAGTGTTCTCCACTCTACTTCTGCAACAAAAATCTCTCTGCCTGCCCCTGGATTTGGCCATTTCCCAGAATTACTCTACTGAAAATGTAAAATTCCATTATTGCAGTCTTTGTCCTCCACTTTGGTATCTCACTACCTTAATCCTTTTGTCATTTCCCTTCAAATCCATAACCCCTTCACTTTCTTTTTTTGAATTAATTAATTTTTGGTTGCACTGAATTTCTTGCTGTGCTCGGGCCTTCTCTAGTTGTGGCAAGCAGGGCTATTCTTCATTGTGATATATGGGCTTCTCATTGTGATATACTGGCTTTTCATTGCAGTGGCTTCTCTTTTTGTGGAGCATGGACTCTAGGTGCATGAGCTCAGTAGTTGCAGCACACAGACTTAGCTGCTCTGCAACATGTGGAATCTTCCCAGACCAGGGATCAAACCTGTGTTCCCTGTATTGGCAGGAGGATTCCCATCCACTGAGCCACCAGGGAAGTCCATCCTTCACTTTATTTTTCAAAAGGTGTTCTTATTATTTTAAAATAATATGTATTATAAAAGAATGGCTTAATAACATAAACCTACAGTCTAGAGAGTTCTATCTGGTAGTTCTATCACTCTGAGATAACCTCTGTTAAGAATTTAGTGTAGGTCTTCCAGAGTTTCATCTATACACATATTTTATAGTTTTATAACAATGGGCACGTGTTATATTTTATATGCCATTCTGTGCTTCCTTTTTGCATAATCTATTTTGGACATTTTGGTCATTTTACACATATAGCATCAATGCATTCATTTTTTATAATTCAAACAATTTTCTATTGAGGTATAAATGGACATATAGTTTCAGGTATACAACATAATGATTCAATATCAGTTATTGAATTTCATATTGTGAAATGATCACCAAAATAAGTCTAGTTAACATCCATCACTATAGTTATGAACTTCTTTTTCTTGTGTTAAGAACTTATTTAAGATTTACTCTCCTTTTTTTAAAAGTAGTTTTTATTGGAGTATAGTTGATTTATAATATTGTATTAGTTTCTTGTATACAACAAAGTGATTTAGTTATATATATTCATTTATTTTTCAGATTCCTTTCCCATAAAGGTTATTGTAGAGTATTGAGTATAGTTCCTTGTGTGATACAGTGCGTCTTTGTTGACTATGTTTTTTGTTATTATAAATAATACTGTAATAAATACCTGGTGTGTTGGTCTTTTTTTTTCATTTCTGATTATTTTTTACAACTAGTTCCTAGAACTGCTATTGGTTCAAAGCATATTGCATTTTTAAAAAACATATTTTTAAGGCTTAAAATATTTTTATTGAAATATAGTTGATCTATAATATTATGTTAGTTTCAAGTATACAGCAAAATGATTCAGTTATATATACATATGTATGTGTGTGTATTCTTTTTTAGATTCTTTTCCACTATAGGTTATTACACGATATTCAGTATAGTTCCTTGTGCTATATCGTGGGTCTTTGTTTATTTTGTATATGGTAGTGTGTAAATGTTAATTCCAATTCCTGATTTATCCCCCCTCATTACCTTTTTTTTGTGTGGATATATGCAAGTGTTTCTATATGATAGGTAATGAATAGAATTACTGAGTTGAAGGGTATGCACATTTTACATTTTAATAGATAGTACAGTATTGCTCACCAAAAGACTAAATATTTCCAACAACAGTGTGTGAGAGCACATATTTCCCCATACCTCTGCCAACAATTGACATCAATCTTTTTAAACTTAAAAATCTATAAGACAGGGAATTCCCTGGTGGTACAGTGGATAAGAATCTGCTTGCCAGTGCAGGGGACATGAATTCAATCCCTGGTCTGGGAAGATTCCACATGCTGCAGAGCCACTAAGCCCCTGTACCACAAATACTGAAGCCTGTGTGCCTAGAGCCTGTGATACCCCACAAGAGAGGCCTCCTCAATGAGAAGCCTGCACACCTCAACGAAGAATAACCTCTGCTCGTCTCAACTAGAGAAAGCCCACATGCAGCAGTGAAGGCCCAGCACAACCAAAAAATTAAAATAATTTTTTTAAATCTGTAAGGCAAAAGGTGATGTTTTGATTTGTAGTTCTCTGCTTATTAGCCAAGTTACATATATTCCTTTCATATGTTTATTATTTGCATTTCCTCTTTTCTTATTTGCTTATTATATCTTTTGCTCATGTTTCTGTTTGGTTGTTTTTTCTCATTGATTTCTAGTTCTCTATTTTTTAGATATTAATTATCTGTCTTCTATATATATTACAAACACTTCCCCAATCTACCCTTCTTTTGTATTTATTTTTTATCTCTTTAGAATAGAAACTTTAAATTTTGATGTAGTCAAATGCATCATTCTTTTCCATTATGGCTTTTTATTTTTCATCTGTTTAAGAAGGCTGTCCCTACTCCAAGGTTTTAAATATACTCACCTATATTTTCTTCTCATGTCTTTATTTTTTAAAATTAATTTATTTATTTGGCTGTGCTGAGTCTTAGCTGTGGCACATGGGACCCTCAGTTTCGTTACAGCATGCAGGATCTTTAGTTGGGGCATGCAGGATCAAGGGATTGAACCCAGACCCCCTTCACTGGGAGCATAGAGTCCCAGCCACTGGACCACCAAGGAAGTCCCCTCATGTTTCTTCCTCCTTTTTATAAAAGCTTTATTGAGGTATGATCAATGTACAGTAAACTGTACATAAAAAATGTAGTTTGGTGAGTTTTGACATATGTACATGCCCATTAAACTATCACTACAATGAACATGTCCATCACCCCCCAAATCTCCTTGTTCCTTTGTTCTCATACATTTCTAAGTGTGTATGTGTGTGTATGCATGTGTGTGCTAGGATTATATTTTCATTTTTTAATTAAGGTATAATTATATATAGTAAAATTCACTCCTTTTAGTGTATATTTCTACATGTTTTGACAAATGCATTATAGTTGTGTAACAACCATGATAATCAAGATACAGAATAGACCCATCACTTCAAAAAATTCCCAGTTCTCCATTATGGTCAACTCCTCCCTACTTCCTAGTACTCACTACCTATTTTCTGTCATTGTAGTTTTGTGTTTTCAAAACTGTCATATAAGTTAAATCAAACAAGGACTTCCCTGGTGGTTCAATGGTAAAGACTCTGATCTTCCAGGAGGCACAGGTTGGGGTGAAGTAAAATCCTGTATGCCATACAGGATGGCTAAAAAAATTATATATATATATATATATGAAATTATACAGTATATAGCCTTTTGAAATTGGTTTTTTCCAAACCTCTAAAATGTTTCCATGTCACTGCTTGTACCAGTACTTTGTTCCTTCTTATTTTGCTAAATAGATTTCAGTGTATGGATGCGCCACAGTTTGTTTTTCCATTCCCCAGTTGAGGGACATTTGGGTTGTTTCTGGTGTTTGTGATTACAAATGCAGTCACTGTTTACATTAGCATCAGGTTTTTGTATGAACACAAATTTTCATTTTGCTTGGGTGAATGCATAGGAATGGGACTGCTAGGTTGTGTAGTCAGTGTATGTTTAACTTCATAAGAAACTGCCAAACTGTTTTCCAAATTGGTTATACAATTTTGTATTCCTTTCAGTAATGTACGAGAGTTCCAGTTAGTTCTAGTTCCTCAACACTTGGTAGTGTCAATTTTTTTTTTTAGTTCTATTAAATTTTTCATTGATTTTAATTTGTATTTAATTTGAATTTGACTTAATGTATTGAACATCTTTGGTATAATGTCTGTTCAAATCTTTTGCCCATTAAAAAATTGCATTATTTGTTTTCTCATTATTGAGTTTTGAGAGTTCTTATATTTTGAGTACAAGTCCTTTATCAGATATGCATACATTTCCTCTCAGTCTGTAGCTTGTCATTTCTTTCTCTTACCAGTATCTTTTGAAGAGCAGAAGTTCATAATTTTGATGAAGTTCAGTATATCAGTTGAAAGTTTCACACTCAGTCATTTCACATGCTAGCAAAGTAATGCTCAAAATTCTCCAAGCTAGGCTTCAATAGTACATGAACCAAGAACTCCCAGATGTTCAAGCTGGATTTAGAAAAGGCAGAGGAACCAGAGATCAAATCGCCAACATCCATTGGATCATAGAAAAGCAAGAGAATTCCAGAAAAACATCTATCTACTTCTGCTTCATTGATATGCTAAAGTCTTTGTGCGGATCACAATAAACTGTGGACTATTTGTCTCTGCTGGAGACTTGTCAACACAAACAGGGAAGTCTGGTTCAGTCTCTTATGGGGTCACTAGAAAAGGTTGGTTTTCATTCCAGTCCCAAAGAAGTGCAATGCGAAAGAATGTTCAAACTACCACACAACTGCACTCATTTCACATGCTAGCAAGGCTTCCCAGGTGACGCTAGTGGTAAAGAACACATCTGCCCATGAAGGAGACTCGAGACGGTAAAACCAGACCACCTTACCTGCCTCCTGAGAAATCTGCATGCATATCAAGAAGCAATAGTTAGAACCAGACAAGGAACAAGGACTGGTTCCAAATTGGGAAAGGAGTACATCAAGGCTGTATATTGTCACCCTGCTTATTTAATTTATATGCAGAGTACATCATGCAAACTGCCAGGCTGGATGAAGCACAAGCTGGAATCAAGATTGCCGGGAGAAACATCAATAGCCTCAGATATGCAGGTGACACCACCCTACGGCAGAAAGTGAAGAGGAACTAAAGAGCCTTTTGATGAAGATGAAAGAGGAGAGTGAAAAAGCTGGCTTAAAACTCAACATTCAAAAAAACTAAGATCATGGTATCTGGTCCCATCACTTCATGGCAAGTAGATAGGGAAACAATGGAAACAGTAAGAGACTTTATTTTCTTGGGTTCCCAAATCACTGCAGATGGCAACTGCAGCCATGAAATTAAAAAATGTTTGCTCCTTGGAAGAAAGGCTATGACAAACCTAGACAGTGTACTAAAAAGCAGAGACATCACTTTGCCTACAAAGGTTGTATAGTCAAAACTATGGTTTTTCCAGTAGTCATGTGTGGATGTGAGAACTGGACAGTAAAAAAGGATGAGTGCCAAAGAATTGTAGCCTTCAAACTGTGGTGCTGAAGACTCTTGAGAGTCCCTTGGACAGCAAGGAGATCAAACCAGTCAATCCTAAAGGAATCAACCTTAAATATTCATTGGAAGGACTGATGCTGTGAAGCTGAAGCTCCAATCTTTTGGCCTCCTGATGCGAAGCACCAACTCATTAGAAAAGACCCTGATACTGGGAAAGACTGAAGGCAGGAGGAGAAGGGGCAACAGAGGACAAGATGATTGGATGGCATCACCAACTCCATGGACTTGAGTTTGAGCAAGCTCTGGGAGGTGTTGAAGGACAGGGAAGCCTGGTATGCTGCAGTTCTGGGGCTGCAAAGAGTCAGACAGGACTGAACAGAAACTCAGCACTACCCACACTACCCCAGAAAGTTTGTCTAATGTACATTCTTACCAGCCATACATGAGAGTACCCATATTATTATATGTCACCAATCCTGGAGAGTTATTTGTTTTTTTTTTTTCAGTCATTTTAATCATTAGTCTTTTTTGTTTGTTTCACAGTAGAAATTATCATCGTTCTTATTCTTCACTATTTTCAGACCATCGCTTTCAACACTCAGATTAAAAGGCTCATGCCTTCTGGTAGTATTCAATGCTCATGTCTCACGGAGAAGGCAATGGCATCCCACTCCAGTACTCTTGCCTGGAAAATCCTATAGATGGAGGAGCCTGGTAGGCTATAGTCCATGGTGTTGCTAAGAGTCGGACACGACTGAGCGACTTCACTTTCACTTTTCTGGTATTATTACTTTTTATTCTTTTTTTTTTTTTCTGGTTGCCTCCCACAGCTTGTGGGATCTTCATTTCCTGACCAGGAGTCAAATCCTGGGCCCCTGGCAGTGAGAGTGTGGAGTCCCAACCTCTGGACTGCTGAGGAAGTCCCTTTTTATTCCTTCTTCTTTAAAAAAAAGTATCTATTTATTTATTTCTTTAGCTGTGCCAAGTCTTATTGCGGCATGTGGGATTTTCGATCTTAGTTGTGGAATGCAGGATTTTAGTTGCAGCATGTGGGATCTAGTTCCCCCAACAGGGATTGAATCTGGGCCCCCTCGTTTTGGAGTGTAGAGTTTGGGTAGAGGGGAGAATAAGAGCCAGATGCTTGAGTTCTCAAAAAAAATAAGGAAATATAAAAGAAGTTAATAAATTACTACATCAAGAAGGAATTGGGACTTCCCTGGTGGTCCAGTGGCTAGGACTTCCCACTCTCAATGCAAGGGGGCCAGATTTTGAACCCTGGTCGGATCAGTCCCAACTTTTCAGGCATCTAGCTTTTATTCTCCCCTCTACTCAAACTCCAGCTCTTCACCTGCGCAGAGAGCTCTATGATTTGACTAGCCAAGCAGCACCCCAGCTTCACAGTTCTCTGGCCACTGCTAGTGTTCTCCACTCTACTTCTGCAACAAAAATCTCTCTGCCTGCCCCTGGATTTGGCCATTTCCCAGAATTACTCTACTGAAAATGTAAAATTCCATTATTGCAGTCTTTGTCCTCCACTTTGGTATCTCACTACCTTAATCCTTTTGTCATTTCCCTTCAAATCCATAACCCCTTCACTTTCTTTTTTTGAATTAATTAATTTTTGGTTGCACTGAATTTCTTGCTGTGCTCGGGCCTTCTCTAGTTGTGGCAAGCAGGGCTATTCTTCATTGTGATATATGGGCTTCTCATTGTGATATACTGGCTTTTCATTGCAGTGGCTTCTCTTTTTGTGGAGCATGGACTCTAGGTGCATGAGCTCAGTAGTTGCAGCACACAGACTTAGCTGCTCTGCAACATGTGGAATCTTCCCAGACCAGGGATCAAACCTGTGTTCCCTGTATTGGCAGGAGGATTCCCATCCACTGAGCCACCAGGGAAGTCCATCCTTCACTTTATTTTTCAAAAGGTGTTCTTATTATTTTAAAATAATATGTATTATAAAAGAATGGCTTAATAACATAAACCTACAGTCTAGAGAGTTCTATCTGGTAGTTCTATCACTCTGAGATAACCTCTGTTAAGAATTTAGTGTAGGTCTTCCAGAGTTTCATCTATACACATATTTTATAGTTTTATAACAATGGGCACGTGTTATATTTTATATGCCATTCTGTGCTTCCTTTTTGCATAATCTATTTTGGACATTTTGGTCATTTTACACATATAGCATCAATGCATTCATTTTTTATAATTCAAACAATTTTCTATTGAGGTATAAATGGACATATAGTTTCAGGTATACAACATAATGATTCAATATCAGTTATTGAATTTCATATTGTGAAATGATCACCAAAATAAGTCTAGTTAACATCCATCACTATAGTTATGAACTTCTTTTTCTTGTGTTAAGAACTTATTTAAGATTTACTCTCCTTTTTTTAAAAGTAGTTTTTATTGGAGTATAGTTGATTTATAATATTGTATTAGTTTCTTGTATACAACAAAGTGATTTAGTTATATATATTCATTTATTTTTCAGATTCCTTTCCCATAAAGGTTATTGTAGAGTATTGAGTATAGTTCCTTGTGTGATACAGTGCGTCTTTGTTGACTATGTTAAAAAATTTACTCTCAGCTGCTGCTGCTGCTAAGTCACTTCAGTCGTGTCCGACTCTGTGTGACCCCATAGACGGCAGCCCACTGGGCTCCCCCGTCCCTGGGATTCTCCAGGCAAGAATACTGGAGTGGGTTGCCATTTCCTTCTCCAATGCAAGAAAGAGAAAAGTGAAAGTGAAGTCGCTCAGTCTGTCCGACTGTTAGCGACCCCATGGACTGTAGCCCACCAGGCTCCTCCGTCCATTGGATTTTCCAGGCAAGAGTACTGGGGTGGGGTGCCATTGCCTTCCCCGTTACTCTCAGCAATTTCCAAATATGTAATACAGTATTATTAATTACAGTCACCATGCTTTATATTATATCCCCATGATCCCTTCTCCCATATTGCCTCCCACCTCTGGCAACCACTAATTTGTTCTCTCATATCTATGAGCTTGATTTGTCTTGTTTTTTTGTTTGTTTGTTTTTAGATTCTACATACAAGTGAAATCATATGGTATTTTTTTCTGACTTATTTCCCTTAGCATAATGGCTTCAGGATCCATCCATGTTGTCACAGATGGCAAAATTTCATTTTTTGTGGCTGAATAATATTCTATTGTATATATTTACCACATCATCTTTATTTATCCATTGATGAACATTTATTTTTTTAACTGATAAATTTTTTATTTAACCTTTGAGTTTTTACACTTTTCCTGATTATTCCACGTAAGGTGGAAATTATGTATGTTTAAAAGACATACACAAATCTTATATATCAATAACCAAGTTTTTTTCTCTTTTGCTCTCCTATTTTTACAACCACAGGTGTGCTTGCTAGCAATATAGCCATCACAGGGGCAAACGTGGGGTAGGATACTGGTAAGGAAAAACAAAGCAAGAGAGAACTATCAGATATACAGACAGGCTTGTTCCACATCATTTATGGACATTTAGGTTGTTTCCATATCTTGACTATTGTAAATAATGCTCCACTGAATATGGGGGTGCATATACCTTTTTGAGTTAGTGTTTTCATTATCTTCAGATAAATACAAAAAGTGGAATTGCTGGATCATATGGTAGTTCCATTTTTAATTTTTTGAGGAATCTCTGAACTATTTTCCCTACTGGCTGCACGAATTTACATCCCCACCAGTGATGCACACAAGGGTTCCCTGTTCTCCGCATCCTTAGCAACATTTGTTATTTCTTGTCTTTTTGATAATAGCCATTCTAACAGGGGGCTTCCCAGGTAGTGCTAGTGCTGGAGAACCTGCCTGCCAGTGCAGGACCCATAGAACACCTGGCTCCATCCCTGAGTTGGGAAGATCCCCTGGAGGAGCAAATGGTAACCCACTCTAGTATTCTCACCCTGAAGAATTCCATGGACAGAGGAACCTGGCAGCTACAGTCCATGGGGTTACAAAGTTTCGGACATGACTGAAGTGACTTAGCATGCATTCTAACAGGTGTGTGGTGACATTGTGTGATTTTGATTTGCATTTCCCTGATGATTATTGATGTTTCATTTTTCATGTACCTGTTGGCCATTTGAATGTCTTTGGGAAAATGTCTATTCAGATCTTCTGCTCATTTTTAAATCAGATTTTCGTTTGTTACTATTGAGTGTGGGCTTCCCAGGTGGCACTGTTGGTGAAGAATCTGCCTGCCAATCCAGGAGATGCAGTAGATGCAGGTTCAGTCCCTGGGTTGGGAAGATCCCCTGGAGAAAGAAACAGCAACCCACTCCAGTACTCTTACCTGGGAAATCTCATGGACAGAGGATCCTGGTGGGCTACAAATCCAAAAACCATCACCAAGACCCATGTGAAGGAACTTAGTATTCCTTTAGGAGTATTTATAGTATCCAATCTTAAATTTAGGGCTTTAATCCATTTTGAGTTTACTTTTGTGTATGGTGTTGGAGGATGTTCCTTTTTTTTTTTTTTTGCTTGCACTAAGTCTTCATTGCTGCACATGGGCTTTCTCTAGTTGTGGTGAGTGGGCCTACTCTTCACTGCTGCTGCTGCTGCTGAGTCACTTCAGTCGTGTCCGACTCTGTGTGACCCCATAGACGGCAGCCCACCAGGCTCCCCCATCCCTGGGATTCTCCAGGCAAGAATACTGGAGTGGGTTGCCATTTCCTTCTCCAATGCATGAAAGAGAAAAGTGAAAGTGAAGTCGCTCAGTCTGTCCNAGCTGTCTCTTATACACATCTTCGTGTCCGACTCTGTGTGACCCCATAGACGGCAGCCCACCAGGCTCCCCCATCCCTGGGATTCTCCAGGCAAGAATACTGGAGTGGGTTGCCATTTCCTTCTCCAATGCATGAAAGAGAAAAGTGAAAGTGAAGTCGCTCAGTCTGTCCGACTGTTAGCGACCCCATGGACTGCAGCCCCACCGGGCTCCTCCGTCCATTGGATTTTCCAGGCAAGAGTACTGGGGTGGGGGGCCTTGCCTTCCCCACTCTTCACTGCAAGGAGATCCAAACAGTCCATTCTGAAGAACATCAGCCCTGGGATTTCTTTGGAAGGAATGATGCTGAAGTTGAAACTCCAGTACTTTGACCACCTCATGTGAAGAGTTGACTCACTGGAAAAGACTCTGATGCTCAGAGGGATTGGGGACAGGAGGAAGAGGGGACGACAGAGGATGAGATGGCTGGATGGCATCACTGACTTGATGGACATGAGTTTGAGTGAACTCTGGGAGATGGTGATGGACAGGGAGGCTTGGCGTGCTGAGATTCATGGGGTTGCAAAGAGTCGGACATGACTGAGCAACTGAACTGAACTGAACTGAACTGAAGGTGTAAAATGTGATGCTTTGATATATGTACACATTGTGATAGGATCACCACAACCAAACTAATTAACATAACTCCCATAGTTACCATTCATGGGGTTGCAAAGAGTCGGACACGACTGAGCAACTGAACTGAACTGAACTGAACTGAAGGTGTAAAATGTGATGCTTTGATATATGTACACATTGTGATAGGATCACCACAACCAAACTAATTAACATAACTCCCATAGATGTTTGGGTTGTTATAATGTTTGACTATTACAAACATTCTTTGTACATGTATCTATGTGCCCATGTGAGTATATAGGATGAAGTTTTAGAAATGTATTGCTATGTGAAAAGGTATGCACACTTAGAATTTTAATTACAGTCATAGAGTCTACCATTTTAACCCTTTACCAAGAGAATATGAAGGTATGTTTTTCCCACGTACTTGTCAATATTGGGTATTATCAATCATTTTATATCCTTTCCAAGGAGAGTTGTTTGTAATCCATTTTGTTTGCACTCAGTAGCATGTTCTGAACTTTTTTCTGTGTCAATAAATATACATTATACCATAATTTTAAATGGCTGTGTAGTATTCTAATTTGTAGATGTAATATAATTTTATTTAATTTTCTCTTAATGGACATTTAGGTTGTTTTCAGGTTTTCTTGCTATTATAAGCACTTGTGATGAACACTCTTACCCATGAATCTTTGTGTAATTGTCTGGTTCTCTCCTTAGTAAAATGTATTACTTGTTAATGCATTTATTAACAAACATTTGCTTCAAAATCTATAGCTTGTAAGGAACAGTTTATATGTAATGCTTCTTTTGCTCAGCATAATGTTTCTGAGATTTTCCCATGTTAATTGTGCATATCAAGTTTTCTCCTTTTCATTATTGAGTGATATCCCAGTGTGTGAATATACCAGTCTGTCCTTTCTATTATTGATGAACATTTGGATAGTTTATGTTTTTTTAGCGATTATGACTAAAGTATTTTCATAAACATATACTTTTGTTACTTTGTCTTTTGGAGGGTTTTTTTGGTAAGTATCTAGATAGAAGTGGCTTTTCTAAACTGTAGGGTAGATATATATTTAAATTTATAAGACACTTCAAAACAGTTCTTGTAAACGGTTGTACCATTTTATATTCATATTGATCATGTATAAGAATTCCACTTGTTCTATATCTTCTGCAACATTTGATATGGTTGGTCTTTTAAACTTTAGGCCTTTTGCTGTGTAGTAGCATCCATTGTAGTTTTAATATGCATTTCTCTGGTGACTAGTGTTGTCAAGCACTTTTTCACTTGCTTATGACTATTTATACATTTTTCTTTGTGAAGTGTCTATTCAAATGTTTTCTCCATTTTCCAAACTAGATTGTTTGCCTTTTTAAATTATTGAATTGGGCACTCCACTCCAGTATTCTTGCCTGAAGAATCCCATGGACAGAGGAGCTTGGTGGGCTACAGTCCATGGGGTTGCAAAGAGTTGGGCAAGACTTGGCGACTAAGCATGAGTTCTTTTTTTCTGTATTTTTTAATAAAGACTTTTTTTGGGGGGACATTTTTAGGTTCACAACAAAATTGAGGGGAAGGGGCAGAGATTTCCCATATACCCCATATATCTATGCATACAAATGAAGTTTTTATAGCTATTGCTGGCAGGGAGGTAGGAAAACGAGTATACTCTTGCCAAGCCTGTGGAAGTGGTTCCTTTAGCTCCTGTTAAGACTGTGGGGAAGGCACTTCCTCTTGTTCTACATACAGGTCTGGTTGCTGTGACCACAGACCATCCAGTAAACAACCATGGCATTTATCTTCCTCCTAGATTGTGACTTTCAACACATTCTATATCTTTTGACATAGTCTTCTAAGATAGGAGTTCATTATACTCTGGTTACAAGTTCTTTGTCAGGTATATGTTTTACAAATATTTTCTCCTAGTCTGTCACTTGCCTATTCATTTTCTTAGTGGTGATTTTTGATGAACAGGTTTCTTTTTTTTAATTTGGTGAAATCTAATTTATAATTTTTCTTTTATATGAATATTGCTTTCTGTGTTCTTTCTAAGAAAGCTTTGTCTATCCTCAAGTCTCAAAGATCCTTTCCTGAGTTTTCTTCTAGAAACACTATAGTTTTAAAAATTATATTTTATGACTGGTTCCACAATCTATCTTCCGTTGGTTTTCTAAAAATTTCAGCTTTATTGAGGTATAATTGACATTCAGTTAGTTTTTATGAATGATGTAGGATTGGGGTCGAGGTTTATTTTCTCTGTATTGATATCCAATTTTTCCAGCACCATTTGTTGAAAGACTTTTCCTTTCCCCAAGTCAATATTGCTTTGTCAAAAATCAAATTACTTTGCATGTATAGAACTCTCTATTCTGTTCCATTGACCTATTTGTCTATCAAATACTGTGACTTTCTTTGTAGTAAGTCTTAAAGTCAGGAATATAGATCTACCAACTTTGTTAATCTTTTTTGAAATTCCTTTGAATATTGTAGGTCCTTTGCATTTCCATGTACATCTAAAAATCAGCTTGCCAATTTCTATTTTAAAACGTGATGGGGTTATGATGACAATTTTATTGAGTCTATAGATGAATTTAGAGAGGTTTGACACCTTAACAATGTTGCGTCTTTCAATCTAAGAACATGGTATGTCCATTTATTTAGGCCTTTAAAATTTTCTTATAGGAATGTTTTATAGTTTTCAGTCTAGAACTTTCTAGGTCAGTTTTAATGGATATTATCGAATGCTTTATAGAAATGTTATACCAGTTTGCATTATCACCAGTAGTACATTTTCCCATACTTTCATCAACACTGGATTTTATCAATGTTTTTATTCCTTGTCAGTCTCTCATAGATTAAAAATTATATTTCAGTTTTATTGGCATGTCTTTGACTAGTGGTGAATTGAACATTTTTTCCACAAACTGTATTTATTGATTATATATAATTTTTAATAAATTCTTACATTTTGCCCATTTTTCTATGGGGGTGTTCATCATTTTCCTGTTGATTTGTAATGATTTGTAAAAGCTCTTTGTAAGTTAGGGAGGGGTGAGTGTGTGTATATAACTAGAGAACTAAGTAGTATTATCTTTACAACATGAAGAAATTGAAGCTGAGAAAAGCTAAGCAACTTGCCTGAAAGTGAAAGGGAGAGTCTTTCAGTCATGTCTGACTGTTTGCAACCCCATGGACTGTACAGTTCGTGGAACTCTCCAGGCCAGAATACTGGAGTGGGTAGCCTTTCCCTTCTCCAGGGGATCTTCCCCACCCAGGGATTGAACCCAGGTCTTTTGCATTGCAGGCAGATTCTTTACCAGGTGAGCCACAAGGGAAGCCCAAGAATACTGGAGTGGGTAGCCTATCCCTTCTCCAGGGGATCATGCAAATAAGTGACAGAGCAAGGGTTTGAATCCTGGCCTGTGTGACACAAAATACTATGTTCCTTCTTTTAGAAAAATATTATTTTTAGTCTCTTAATTTTTTCAAGACTTATAAAAATTCTTTTAAAATTATTTATTTATTTATAGTTTTGGTTGCACTGGATCTTCATTCCTGCTCGTGGGCTTTCTCTAGTTGAGGAGAGTGAGGGCTACTCTCCAGTTGCAGTGAATGGGCTTCTCACTCTTGTGGCTTCTCTTGTTGTTGAAGACAGGCTCTAGGTGCATGGGTTTTGGTAGTTGCACTCAGGCTCAGTAGTTGCGCTTCCAGGCTCTAGGGAGCATGGGCTTCCGTAGTTGTGGCTCGTGGGCCCTAGAGTGAGCAGGCTTCCATAGTTGTGGCACAGGGGCTCAGCAGTAAATGGCTCATGGGCTCTAGAGCATGGACTCAGTAGCTGTGGAGCACAGGCTTAGTTGTTCTGCGGCATGTGGAATCTTCCTGGACCAGGGATTGAACCTGTGTCCCCTGCACTGGGAGGCAGATTCTTATCCACTGTACCACCAGGGAAGTCCTAAGATTTGGAAAACTTCTCTAAGTTTATTGTCTTTTGGGGGAAGAGATAAAAATGGTGAAGTATGAGGATGTTGATCTCACCTACCCCTATAAATACATCAAAAATATATCTATGGGTAGAACAATTCTCACTGAAAACAAACTAGAGAAAGATAGAAAGACTCTTCTGCAACCATAGCTGTAAAGAAAGATCCAAATGAATTTGGTAGAGAGGAAGAAGCAGCAATCTGATCAGAACCTGCACACCGAACTTGGAGACCCTTCCTAGGGAGTGAACGGCTCAAAGCATATATTGGGGTCCAATACTGGGAAGACAAATCCTCTTAGCTGGTTTGAAAACTAATGGCACTAATAGAGTTATAAGAAACCAAGACTGTGCCTCTGAAGAGCAGGCACACACTTGCTTACTCTCAAAACAGCAGAGGAAGCTGATAGAGACTGCCTGGGACTCTGACCAGTATCACGATGTGTGCCCTGGCCCACACCAGGAACCCATTATGGCCTCTCTTGCTCCAGCACAACTCCCTACTAGGACAAGGGCTACTGTTGCTGAGGAGAGTATACAGTGTACTAACTGAATTCAGTTCAGTTCAGTCGCTCAGTCGTGTCCGACTCTTTGCAACCCCATAAACTGCAGCACACCAGGCCTCCCTGCCCATCACCAACTCCCAGAGTTCACCCAAACCCATGTCCATTGAGTCGGTGATGCCATCCAGCCATCTCATCCTCTTGTCCCCTTCTCCTCCTGCCCTCAATCTTTCCCAGTATCAGGGTCTTTTCCAATGAGTCAGCTCTTTGCATCAGGTGGCCAGAGTACTAGAGTTTCAGCTTTAGCATCATTCCTTCCAAAAAATCCCAGGGCTGATCTCCTTCAGAATGGATTGGTTGGATCTCCTTGCAGTCCAAGGGACTCTCAAGAGTCTTCTCCAACACCACAGCTCAAAAGCATCAATTCTTCAGCACTCAGCCTTCTTCACAGTCCAACTCTCACATCCATACATGACCACTGGAAAAACCATAGCCTTGGCTAGACGGACCTTAGTCGGCAAAATAACATCTCTGCTTTTGAATATGCTATCTAGGTTGGTCATAACTTTTTNGACCTTTTCCAGTCCTGTGGCCACTGCTGAGTTTTCCAAATTTGCTGGCATATTGAGTGCAGCACTTTCACAGCATCATCTTTCAGGATTTGAAACAGCTCAACTGGAATTCCATCACCTCCACTAGCTTTGTTCGTAGTGATCCTTTCTAAAGCCCACTTGACTTCACATTCCAGAATGTCTGGCTCTAGATGAGTGATCACACCATCATGATTATCTGGGTCATGAAGATCTTTTTTGTACAGTTCTTCTGTGTATTCTTGCCACCTCTTCTTAATATCTTCTGCTTCTGTTAGGTCCATACCATTTCTGTCATTTATCGAGCCCATCTTTGCATGAAATGTTCCCTTGGTATCTCTAGTTTTCTTGACGCAATCTCTAGTCTTTCCCATTCTGTTCTTTTCCTCTATTTCTTTGCATTGATCGCTGAGAAGGCTTTCTTATCTCTTCTTGCTATTCTTTGGAACTCTGCATTCAGATGCTTATATCTTTCCTTTTCTCCTTTGCTTTTCGTCTCTCTTCTTTTCACAGCTATTTGTAAGGCCTCCCCAGACAGCCATTTTGCATTTCTTTTCCATAGGGATGGTCTTGATCCCTGTCTCCTGTACAATGTCACGAACCTCATTCCGTAGTTCATCAGGCACTCTATCTATCAGATCTAGGCCCTTAAATCTATTTCTCACTTCCACTGTATAATCATAAGGGATTTGACTTAGGTCATACCTGAATGGTCTAGCGGTTTTCCCTATTTTCTTCAATTTAAGTCTGAATTTTGTAATAAGGAGTTCATGATCTGAGCCACAGTCAGCTCCGGTCTTGTTTTTGCTGACTGTATAGAGCTTCTCCATCTTATACATTACAAGCTTATCATATACTTGCTTATCATATACCTGCTATCGCCCTGGGACCAGCTATTTCTCCAAGGAGCTTTGGCTCTCTTAAATGAGGAATGACATTTAGAAACCAAGATCTTGTACTAGGTATATTTATTATATTTATTACTACTGGAGTATCATAGCTTTTGGCTTTTTTAGCAGAGAGACCTATGAATTATCCCAGGCTTTTGAATCTCTCTCTATATTCCCATAAAGTGATTGTCTAAGTCTGTGCTTGAATACTTCATTATTTGAGGATATGCTCCAGAGACGGTCTTTTCTATTGTTATGCAGCTTTGATACTTGATAACATTTACATTTGAAAACAGTGGTCACTGGTTTCCTCTACTAAGTCTTGTCTTTGTGCTAAACGTCTGCAATTCCTTTACTGCCACTGCAATTCCTTTACTGCCACTATTCTCATGACAGTTTTAAGATCCACTCATCATTCTGGTTATTCTGTTCGGCTCTTACTTCAGTTCACTAATAGCTCTCTTTAAAGATTGGCATCTAGAATGAAATGTACTATTTCAAGCAATGTTCTGTTCACTACAGAGAGGGGAGTCAATGACTTTTTGTTTTAGATCCTATGCTACTACTCATGCAGACCAAGATTTATTTAGCTTTTGCCTTTTTTTTCTTTTTCTTTTTGACAATCACGTCAATCACTCTGTTGACTTATGTTGTTCAGTTCAATTCAGTTCAGTCACTCGGTCGTGTCCAACTCTTTGCAACCCCATGAATCGCAGCACCCCAGGCCTCCCTGTAGTCAAAATTCCTAGGACTGACTCTGACTCTGCTGCTGTGTTCATCCATTTGGTACTTGCACAGTTGTGTTTTAGGACTCAGAATGCACTCTTTAAGTTGATCTCTTTCTCTTCACCTTGTTAAATTTAGCCCATTATTCCTGCTTGTCAAGCTTATTTTGAATCCTATATGTCTGTCTGGTTGTACTAGCTTTTTTTCCATCTATCATCTGCAGATTTGCTTAGTATGCTGTTGGTGTGTTCATACAATTAACTATTTAAAAATATTAAGAAGGGCAATTTGCAGCTCAACTCTTTTCAGCCTGACTGGAGACTTTTCTCTCATGTTGAAATCAGTCTGTCAAATAAGGGTTAATGGTGTTCATCTACCTTCAGTTACTGTTGTATATAGGATCCGAGCTAACAGACCTGTCACAGTACACAAAATAGGTCCAATTTCTAAGTGTTTTCATAGGGTCAGTGCTTCAAGGTCATCAGAAGGCTTGTTTCTTGTAAAATAGAGGCCTTTCACATAGTCCAAACTTATTTTTGCATGAAAACTGACCTGGTCTGGCTCATTCTGTGTCATCCTTGGTGACAGAGTCAAGGGAAAATGTTTCAGGGAGCCAAGACTATTCTACTTTAATCATAGAATCTTTATTGAATCTAAGAACTTTAAGGATCATCTAGTTCAAGCTTCAAAAATCTGACTGTCAAAACCTCCTAATAATGTACCCTTCTATTTTAATCTGCTAAATTTGACAACAAGTATTTACACACCTTATTAAAAAGGAGGAAGTATACCTTATTCTGTAAGGTGCTCTCAGAATTGCAAATAAGGATGGGGAAAGGTCATTGTCTTAAAATTAAATATAATGGATAAAAGTAGCTATTTGAAAGCAGGCTTCTAAGAGAATTAACCTTCCTTAAGACAGAGCTTCTAAGTTTTCTTTTAATGAGACTAGGGTATCTTTCAATTTTCCATCAGAGAATGAAATGTAATAATGCAAAAAAAATCCTAACTTACTCAGCTGCCTTATAACTTGGCCCTCTGAGATAGAAAACTGTGCATAGCAGTGGAAGGGTGGTTTTAGCAAGGAGCCTAGAAAGGAGAAGAATGATATTTTGTTTCTTTAGCCTTTTCTGAGGTTTATTTGCTTTAAACTACATAGATAATAAGGTTAAAGACATGAGACTACAAGGAATGTGTTATGCTTTGCTGTTCTGTTTTGTTTTTTGGCCAGGCTGCATGGCTTTTGGTATCTCAGTTCTCCAACTAGGGACTGAAGCCAGGCCATGGCAGTGAAAGGCCAGAATCCTAGCCACTAGACCGTCAGGGAACTTCTGCTTTCTTTTTTTTTCTTAATTGGGGTTCTCTTATCTGTTCCCATGGCTTCAGTTGCTTACTATACATTCACTTTACTATACATTCACTTTACACAAGTGTATGTTCAACTCAGACTTTTTTCTGAGTTCTAGACCCAGTGTATCCATCTGCCTAGGTGGATAGGCATCTCAAATTCACCATTTCCCATATTGAACTTGTTCTTCCCTTTTCTGTCCAAACTTGTTCCTCCTCTTCTGTTCCTTATCTCAGAGAATGGCACCACTGTTAGTTCAGTGGCCCAAGCCTGAAACCTTCATACTGTCCTCCCTCTAGTTATTCTACCACCAAATCCTTTTAGGACTACTTGCTAAATATCTATTGAATCCATGTACTTCTATATTCCTATTACCTATTCCTATTCTGGTCCAGGCCACCATCACATTTCACCTCCACTATTGCAACTATCTCTTAATTCATCTACCTGCCCCCACTTTTCTACTCCCAAAGCATTCTCCACACTACAGCCAGAGAACACTTTCTAAAACATAACCCTTCAGTGGCTTCCTAGTCCCTGTAAGAGAAAGTCCACAATTCTTTGAGTAGCTTCCAAGATCCTACATCTTACTCCTGCATCAGCTTTTTTTTATCAAAACTTTCTATCTCAAACTCTTTATCTCAGTCATTCTAAACCCCATTTTCCATTATTGAGAATTCCATGCTCTCTTTCTCTTGAATTGAAACCTTCACACATGCTATTCTAGTATCTGGTTGCAAATCGGTGACCATTTGATCCCCTGACTGTAAAGTTCACTGTTTGTCTTCTATTAGTTTTAGCATCCAGTGATAATCATTATCTGGAGTAGCAAATGTCAACCCACTCCAGTGTTCTTGCCTGGAAAATTCCATGGACAGAGGAGCCTGGTGGGCTACAGTCCATGGGATCACAAAGAATTGGACATGACTGAACGATGAAGCATGAATGTATGCACAATGATCATTGTCTAAATCAGTTATTTTATAAGAGGCTTCAAACTGGTGATTTTTCTGGTTCTATCATTCTTTCTACATCTGTTAGCTGGAAATCTTTTGTAAAGAATTTTCTCTGACTGGCTAGGTCTATTTGCTACTGCTACTGCTGCTACGTCACCTCAGTCATGTCTGACTCTGCGCGACCCCATAGACAGAAGCCCACCAGGCTCCCCTGTCCCTGGGATTCTCCAGGCAAGAACACTGGAGTGGGTTGCCATTTCCTTCTCCAGTGCATGAAAGTGAAAAGTGACAGTGAAGTCTATTTGGTATACTGAAACATAGTTTAAACATGATTGGCAGGATGAATATTTAATTCTTTTATGGTTACATTTTTAAACATTTTTAAAATTAGTGACTTGAAGTTTTGGACAATTTTATCAGAGAAACTATTTAAGAGTAGTGGTTGTGTTTTCAGATTAGCAGATAAAAAGCCTACAGGGTAAATTAAGCATTACACATAAGCAATGAAAACTAGAAAATAGTTTTGTAATATTAGTTATTAAATGAAAATTGAATGAATTTTTTAAGTTTAACTTGAGTATTTGAGAGAAAGGCAGTGCTAGTAGTGAAGAACCCACCTGCCAATAAAGGAGACTTAAGAGTCGTGGATTTGATCCCTGGGGTGGGGAAGATTTTCTGGAGGAGGGCACACAAACCCACTCCAGTATTCTTGCTTGGAGAATCCCATGGACAGAGGAGCCTGGTGGGCTACAGTCCATAGGGTCTCAAAGAGTCGGACATGACTGAAGTGACTTAGCATGCATACACTTAGAGGAAGAACATATAGGTAGATACTTACAGTGCTTTGAAGGGATCTGCGAAGTATTTTCAGGAGTTTTTAGAATTTGATGGCACTGGTTCTTATGTTTATTTATTTATTATTTTTTAATAAATAATATCTGGCAGTTTATTAAAAAATGGAACATACTGAACAACAAACTGTCTTTCATCTTTCAGGAAGAAAAACACTAAATTATACGGATGGCTAACAAACACATGAAAAGATGCTCAACGTCACTCATTATCAGAGAAATGCAAATCAAGACCACAATGAGATACCACTTCACACCAGTCAGAACGGCTGCGATCCAAAAGTCTGCAAGCAATAAATGCTGGAGAGGGTGTGGAGAAAAGGGAACCCTTTTACACTGTTGGTGGGAATGCAAACTAGTACAGCCACTATGGAGAACAGTGTGGAGATTCCTTAAGAAATTGCAAATAGAACTGCCTTATGACCCAGCAATCCCACTGCTGGGCATACACACCGAGGAAACCAGAATAGAAAGAGACACATGTACCCCAATGTTCATTGCAGCACTGTTTATAATAGCCAGGACATGGAAACAACCTAGATGTCCATCAGCGGATGAATGGATAAGAAAGCTGTGGTATATATACACAATGGAGTATTACTCAGCCATTAAAAAGAATACATTTGAATCAGTTCTAATAAGATGGATGAAACTGGAACCAATTATACAGAGTGAAGTAAGCCAGAAAGAAAAACACCAATACAGTATACTAACACATATATATGGAATTTAGAAAGATGGTAATGAGGACCNATGTATGTGTCCAAAGGAACAACTCCATGTTTTCTAAAAGGCCTAGAGAACATATAGCGGGTGCCCCTCTTCTTTCCCTTCGTGTTGGTCATTTTGGCGAATTACTGGAAGATGGTGGTTCTGGCCGAAAAGCTGGCTCTTATGTTTAATTTCACTAAGGATTTAAGCTATTTCCATTTCTGTGACTGGTGTAACACCAACACTTCTCTTGTACTCAGCAACCAAGGCCCACAGTCAGGGGAAATTTTCAACTTACAAATGGAGAGAGGCACATTTTCTCATATGCCAACTGTCAGAAGGGAATTAAAGAGGTATATGTGAGTGAACCTGAGACCAGAGTGACGAAAGATAGAAGGACTTTAATGTTTAGACTTAGGTGTGAGGAGGGACCAGATCTAAGGTGAAGCAAAATGAGATGCCTGTAGTGCCGATGCTACACTTGCTTGACCCTGAGAGTGAGTGCCTCCTTAAATGTTGTGCTGTAGGATAGTGACTTTTGAGCTCTCTCAGTGGGAAACAGTCCAGTGAGATCCGTGGAAGGACTTGGTACAGCAGTTCCTAGGTACAGTTCGAACCTGAGCAAAGACTCTAAGGCTACAGATAAGAACACAGATGTTATGTGATAGGAGAAAAAGGTTCAAACCAAAGTAGATTGAATAGTGGAGGTCAAGAAAGGCTTCATGGAGACTTGTGCTGGCGTCAGAAAGCTCTCCTCAGGCCAGAAAGTTTTAGGAGGAAGTGTGATAACAAAAAAACAGAAAAAACAGGAGCAAAGGCATGGGGATGTGAAATAGGTTTAAGGACTGTAATTTAGGGAGTGGCAGGAGATGAGGCTGGGGACTGCATTATGGAGGGCTTTGTAGACCATGCTATAGATTTGAGCTTTATCTCTGTGGACCTTGGAGAACTACTGAAGCTTTTTTTATACTCGGAAGTTACATGGTCAGATTTGTGACTTTAAATAAATGTCTTCAAATGTACTCATAAATAAAGATAATTATATAATGAACCTTCATGTACCCATTAACTGCTGCTGCTAAGTCACTTCAGTCATGTCCAACTCTGTGCGACCCCATAGACGGCAGCCCACCAGGCTCCCCCATTCCTGGGATTCTCCAGGCAAGAACACTGGAGTGGGTTGCCATTTCCTTCTCCAGTGCATGAAAGTGAAAAGTGAAAGTGAAGTCGCTCAGTCGTGTCCGACTCCTCGCAACCCCATGGACTGCAGCCTACCAGGCTCCTCTGTCCATGGGATTTCCCAGGCAAGAGTGCTGGAGTGGGTTGCCATTGCCTTCTCCTTATGCTATCTTACAAAATTAATAATTTTTAATAGTATCTAGTACCCAGTTCATTATAAAATTTCTCAGATTATCTCAAAAGATTGTCCAACAGTTGGTTTGTTCATATAAAGATCCAAACAATGTTCTCATATTACATTTGGTTATCATCATTTTTACCTGCTTACTGACATTGCTATAGAATAAATGTTTGTGTTCCATCTCCTTCCCCAAGTTTGTATGTTGAAACCTAACCCCCATCGTGATGGTGTTAGGAGGTAGGGAATTTAGAAGATGATTAGGAGGACAGAGCCCTCATGAATAGGATTAGTGCCTTTATAAAAAAGACTTCAGAGAAAGCCCTTACCCATGCTACCATGTGAGGACACAGAAAAGAGTTGTCTGTAAAGAGGGAATCTTACCAGACAATCTGCCAGCACTTTGATCTTGGACTTCCCTCCCTGTCTCTAGAACTATAAGAAATAAATTTATGTTACTTATAAGTTATGGTATTTTGTTATAGCAGCCTGGACAAACAGACTAAGGTGAGGTATAATTGGAGTAGGAAATGGCAACCCATTCCAGTATTCTTGCCTGGAGAATCCTATGGACAGAGGAGCCTGGCGGGTTGCAAAGAGTTGGACATGACTGACCAACTGGACACACACACACGCAAGTATATGGTATTTTGTTATAGCAGCCTGAACGAACAGACCAAGACAAGGTGTAACTGACAAATAAAAGTGGTATATATTTAAGGAATTACCTGGCAGTCCAGTGGTTAGGACTCCATGCTTCTAATGCAGGAGATCAGGTTTGATCCCGGGTCAGGGAACTAAGAGCCTACAAAGCTCTACCAAAAAGAAAAAAAATCATATATTTATTTATTTTTATTTATTTTTTTCAAATATAAATTTATTTATTTTAATTGGAGGTTAATTACTTTACAATATTGTATTGGTTTTGTCATACATCAACATGAATCTGCCACAGGTATACACGTGTTCCCATCCTGAACCCCCCTCCCTCCTCCTTCCCTGTACCATCCCTCTGGTTCGTCCCAGTGCACTGGCCCCAAGCATCCAGTATCATGCATCAAACCAGGACTGGCGATTCATTTCATATATGATATTATACATGTTTCAATGCCATTCTCCCAAATCATCCCACCCTCTCCCTCTCTCACAGAGTCCAAAGACTTCTATATATTTAAGGTTTACAACTTTATGATTTGATACAGGTATACACTAGGGCTTCCCTGGTGGCTCAGACGGTAAAGCGTCTGCCTGCGATGTGGGAGACCTGGGTTCGATGCCTGGGTCGGGAAGATCCCCTGGAGAAGGAAATGGCAATCCACTCCAGCACTCTTGCCTGGAAAATCCCATGGACGGAGGAGCCTGATAGGCTACAGTCCATGGGGTCGCAAAGAGTCGGACACGACTGAGCGACTTCAAACTCAGACTCAGATACATTAGGGAATATTTACTATGACCAGGGAGGATAGGGATTAAAGGGAAAAATGTTGGTCAAGGTATACAAAGCTTCAGTTACACAAGATGGTTATTATTTCTTCAGTTCAGTTCAGTTCAGTCGCTCAGTCGTGTCTGACTCTTTGCGACCCCATGAATCACAGCACGCCAGGCCTCCCTGTCCATCACCAACTCGCAGAGTTCACTCAAACTCATGTCCATCGAGTCGCTGATGCCATCCAGCCATCTCATCCACTGTTGTCCCCTTCTCCTCCTGCCCCCAAACCCTCCCAGCATCAGGGTCCTTTCCAATGAGTCAGCTCTTCTCATGATGTGGCCAAAGTATTGGAGTTTCAGCTTCAGCATTATTGTTTTTGCTTTGGCTCCATCCCTTCATTCTTTCTGGAGTTATTTCTCCACTGATCTCCAGTAGCATATTGGGCACCTACCAACCCAGGGAGTTTCCCTTTCAGTATCCTATCATTTTGCCTTTTCATACTGTTCATGGGGTTCTCAAGGCAAGAATATGGAAGTGGTTTGCCATTCCCTTCTCCAGTGGACCACATTCTGTCAGACCTCTCTACCATGACCCTCCCGTTTTGGGTGGCCCCACATGGCATGGCTTAGTTTCATTGCGTGAGACAAGGCTGTAGTCCATATTATTTCTTAAGCCTCTCTTAATCTAGAGCAGTCTGCACCTGACTTTTTCAAGCCATCGACTTGTTACAAAAAGTGGGTCAGTTGTCCTAGAGAAAATTCCACATTTTGGATTTGTCTGTTACCTTTCTTATGCTGTCATTTACTTTATTCCTCTATACACTCCATATTTTTCTATAATGGAAGTTAGCTTTAGAGGCTTGATTCAGGTTCAACTATTTTTTTTTTTTTTGTCAAGATTATTTCACAAGGGTTGGTGTGTAATGCACTTTGAGTCGCATCTGGAGCCTCATGTCTATTCTACTTTTAATGAGCAGGTGATGGTCTGATTCCTTCTTTATGATGTTTCCCATCAACCTTTCATCTATTGATTTAATTCATTGACGATCATTAGCAGAACTAATTATTTTCCTAGGAATTTCAAGGTGGTAATTTTCCAATTTTATCTTCTACATTAATTAGTTGCAATTCTTCTGAAAATAAACTTTCTCTCATCAATTACAGGTATTGAGTTACTTGTGCAGAGAGGACAGGAGAGATACTTAATTCTTTATCTTGGACTTGATTGCCAGTTTTTAGAATAAATACTTTGTGCCCTGTTTGCTTACTTTCAATGATATCCAGTGAGTTTTATGTGTCTGTTCTTGCTTTATCATTATGAATCCGTGTTTTTAAAAATATATTCAGTGGGTTTCAATTGATTGCATTCATTATCCTTTTTAACACTCAAATTGTCCCATATCTTGCCAAAATGTTACCTCCTGTATCCCTTCAACACTAGTCATTAGGTTTTCATAGCTTGCTTGATTTTTGACATAGAGATTACCTCGTATATTTCCTGCCTGAAACCTGCCATTTCTCTAAGGAGCCTTAGTTTATTTATATTTTCTTTTTTAACAATATCTTTATTGATATACAACTTACATACCATGAAATTCACCTATTTGAAGTATACAATTCAACGATTTTTAGTAAATTATATAGTTGTACAACTATGACCACAATCTGACTTTAGAATATTCCCATCAGACCACAAGATCTTTTGTACCCTTTGTCTGTCAGTCTCCTTACTTGTCCCTATCCCTAGGCAACCACTAATCTACTTTCTGTCTCTATAGATATGCCTTTTTGAGAAATTTCATATGAATGGAGTTACACACTATATAACCTTTGGCATCTGGCTGCTTTCAGTTAGACATTGCTTTTTTTAAAATGAGATGTAATTCGCATACCATAAAATACATAATTTTAAAGTATATAACTCAGTGGTTTTTAGTATATTCACAAGGTTGTGCAATCATCACCACCATCTAATTCCAGAATATTTTCTGGAGGTGGGAGGGGGGTTCATGTTTGGGAGTTCGTGTATAAAAATAAATAAATAAATAAATAAAAAAAAGAAAATACATCACCTACTGAGTTTGGACACAACACCTCTCCTTAATTAAGAGAAACATTTGTACAGTCCAGGTCTTTATTTTTACACCCATCAGGCCATAAATTCCTAGGGAATGGGCTCTAACAGTTTGGGTTCCTTTCCATTGGTCCTCCTGAACTGTGCTCTGGGTGGAGCAGGCTGGCGCTTCAGCTGAACCCAAGTGCCTTTCTCTTTGGCTTCCTTCTTTTTCTGATCATTTTCCTTCACACGTTTCAGGAAGCTCTCTTGGCTCTTAGAGTGCTTAATATGCTTGATACGCACATTAGTTCTCTTGGCAAGAATCTTGCCCTTAACTTGTTTGTTTACAATGATGACAACAGCATGCTGGGTAACACTGTAGACTCTCCCGGTTTTGCCATGGCAGCATTTGTGGGGCATTCCTTTTTGAACAGTACCCATTCCCTTGATATCTACAGTATCACCCTTCTTGTAGATTCTCATGTATGTGTCCAAAGGAACAACTCCATGTTTTCTAAAAGGCCTAGAGAACATATAGCGGGTGCCCCTCTTCTTTCCCTTCGTGTTGGTCATTTTGGCGAATTACTGGAAGATGGTGGTTCTGGCCGAAAAGCTGGCTCTTATGTTTAATTTCACTAAGGATTTAAGCTATTTCCATTTCTGTGACTGGTGTAACACCAACACTTCTCTTGTACTCAGCAACCAAGGCCCACAGTCAGGGGAAATTTTCAACTTACAAATGGAGAGAGGCACATTTTCTCATATGCCAACTGTCAGAAGGGAATTAAAGAGGTATATGTGAGTGAACCTGAGACCAGAGTGACGAAAGATAGAAGGACTTTAATGTTTAGACTTAGGTGTGAGGAGGGACCAGATCTAAGGTGAAGCAAAATGAGATGCCTGTAGTGCCGATGCTACACTTGCTTGACCCTGAGAGTGAGTGCCTCCTTAAATGTTGTGCTGTAGGATAGTGACTTTTGAGCTCTCTCAGTGGGAAACAGTCCAGTGAGATCCGTGGAAGGACTTGGTACAGCAGTTCCTAGGTACAGTTCGAACCTGAGCAAAGACTCTAAGGCTACAGATAAGAACACAGATGTTATGTGATAGGAGAAAAAGGTTCAAACCAAAGTAGATTGAATAGTGGAGGTCAAGAAAGGCTTCATGGAGACTTGTGCTGGCGTCAGAAAGCTCTCCTCAGGCCAGAAAGTTTTAGGAGGAAGTGTGATAACAAAAAAACAGAAAAAACAGGAGCAAAGGCATGGGGATGTGAAATAGGTTTAAGGACTGTAATTTAGGGAGTGGCAGGAGATGAGGCTGGGGACTGCATTATGGAGGGCTTTGTAGACCATGCTATAGATTTGAGCTTTATCTCTGTGGACCTTGGAGAACTACTGAAGCTTTTTTTATACTCGGAAGTTACATGGTCAGATTTGTGACTTTAAATAAATGTCTTCAAATGTACTCATAAATAAAGATAATTATATAATGAACCTTCATGTACCCATTAACTGCTGCTGCTAAGTCACTTCAGTCATGTCCAACTCTGTGCGACCCCATAGACGGCAGCCCACCAGGCTCCCCCATTCCTGGGATTCTCCAGGCAAGAACACTGGAGTGGGTTGCCATTTCCTTCTCCAGTGCATGAAAGTGAAAAGTGAAAGTGAAGTCGCTCAGTCGTGTCCGACTCCTCGCAACCCCATGGACTGCAGCCTACCAGGCTCCTCTGTCCATGGGATTTCCCAGGCAAGAGTGCTGGAGTGGGTTGCCATTGCCTTCTCCTTATGCTATCTTACAAAATTAATAATTTTTAATAGTATCTAGTACCCAGTTCATTATAAAATTTCTCAGATTATCTCAAAAGATTGTCCAACAGTTGGTTTGTTCATATAAAGATCCAAACAATGTTCTCATATTACATTTGGTTATCATCATTTTTACCTGCTTACTGACATTGCTATAGAATAAATGTTTGTGTTCCATCTCCTTCCCCAAGTTTGTATGTTGAAACCTAACCCCCATCGTGATGGTGTTAGGAGGTAGGGAATTTAGAAGATGATTAGGAGGACAGAGCCCTCATGAATAGGATTAGTGCCTTTATAAAAAAGACTTCAGAGAAAGCCCTTACCCATGCTACCATGTGAGGACACAGAAAAGAGTTGTCTGTAAAGAGGGAATCTTACCAGACAATCTGCCAGCACTTTGATCTTGGACTTCCCTCCCTGTCTCTAGAACTATAAGAAATAAATTTATGTTACTTATAAGTTATGGTATTTTGTTATAGCAGCCTGGACAAACAGACTAAGGTGAGGTATAATTGGAGTAGGAAATGGCAACCCATTCCAGTATTCTATCTTACCAGACAATCTGCCAGCACTTTGATCTTGGACTTCCCTCCCTGTCTCTAGAACTATAAGAAATAAATTTATGTTACTTATAAGTTATGGTATTTTGTTATAGCAGCCTGGACAAACAGACTAAGGTGAGGTATAATTGGAGTAGGAAATGGCAACCCATTCCAGTATTCTTGCCTGGAGAATCCTATGGACAGAGGAGCCTGGCGGGTTGCAAAGAGTTGGACATGACTGACCAACTGGACACACACGCACGCAAGTATATGGTATTTTGTTATAGCAGCCTGAACGAACAGACCAAGACAAGGTGTAACTGACAAATAAAAGTGGTATATATTTAAGGAATTACCTGGCAGTCCAGTGGTTAGGACTCCATGCTTCTAATGCAGGAGATCAGGTTTGATCCCGGGTCAGGGAACTAAGAGCCTACAAAGCTCTACCAAAAAGAAAAAAAATCATATATTTATTTATTTTTATTTATTTTTTTCAAATATAAATTTATTTATTTTAATTGGAGGTTAATTACTTTACAATATTGTATTGGTTTTGTCATACATCAACATGAATCTGCCACAGGTATACACGTGTTCCCATCCTGAACCCCCCTCCCTCCTCCCTCCCTGTACCATCCCTCTGGTTTGTCCCAGTGCACTGGCCCCAAGCATCCAGTATCATGCATCAAACTGGGACTGGCGATTCATTTCATATATGATATTATACATGTTTCAATGCCATTCTCCCAAATCATCCC
>SJYX01016883.1:165257-241505 GCA_006410675.1 Oreotragus oreotragus
ACATGAACCCCTCTCCCACCTCCCACCCCACATCTTCCCTCCAGATCATCCCCATACACCAGCCCCAAGCATCCTGCATCCTGCATTGAACATAGACTGGCAATTCATTTCTTACATGATAGTATACATATTTCAATGCTATTCTCCCAAATCATCCCTCCCTCTCCCTCTCCCTCTCCCTCTCCTTCTCCCTCAGAGTCCATAAGTCCGCTCTACACATCTGTATCTTTTTTGCTGTCTTGCATGCAGGGTCCTCAAAATGGTTACTCTTATAAGATGTAATATTTCTTTCTTTTTTTTTCGTCATTCCAGCAGCCATAAGAAAAGAGACCACAAGAAACCAATTGTCTGTACAGTCCTCTTCATCGTTTGTGACCTAAGATATTGAGTTCTTGGGCTGTCAGAATTCCAGTTCATGAGGCAATCTATGTCATTCTGGTCTAGCCAGGTGAGTAGTCCCTATGGACTAATTTCTTGTTCTCTGAAAAGAACAAGAAAGAAAAAAACAAAGTAGGGGAGTATGAAAAAATCTAGATATGAATCTTAGGCCCTAGAGGAGAAATTAAGGCTTGGGCCATAAGCAGCAAAACAGGTGAAGATGACCCTGGGGGTTATATACAAGTTCACTAGAGTGGAATTCATTAAAAACAATACTGGGAGAATTACCTCTGTTTTGAGACCTGGTTTGACTTCAAGCATGAAGAAACTGAGGTTGAATTGCAATAAAAATACCTATGAAAGCAAAGTTAAATAGGAAAGAAGTATGCCTTGAAGTTAAAATGGATAGAAGCTTAATTGTAATGAAGTACCTTTTTCTTTCTTTTTTAGAAAACTAGCAATATTTTATCTTTTTTTTTTTAGTTTTTATTTTATATTGGACTATATAGTTGGTTTACAATGTCGTGTTAATTTCAGGTATACAGGAAGGTGATTCAGTTATGAAGTATCTTTTTCTAAAGCAATATTAGCTCTATAGAGATGATAATAACATTTTAAAGATTTCTTTTATATTTAGGAGAATGAATCCCAGCTCTTTAACTTACTAGTTGTGTGACCATGGGAAAATTAGTTACCTTCTCAAACTTCAGTTTCTTTACCTATCAAATAGATTAGGTATACTTATTTGGTTATTGTACATTTAAATGAAAAAATATATAAAGTGTATAACATAATGCCTAGCACATACTTAGAGCTCAATATACAGTCACTATTATCAGGCTTTGGAAGGAAGAGTAAATGAGATGGAAGTGCAGTAATGTGATGAATAATTCTTCACAGATAGGCATGCAATTAGTTTTTGTCAGGATAGTTTGCAGCAAGAAGTTTCAAGGTCAGAATACCTTGGAGATCAGGGCTACAATGGATACTAATCAGGCCAGTTTGAAGGAGGGTAGCTTCCTTTGTTTCTTGAGTTTGTAACAAATTAAGTCTTCTACACTTCCCTTCCAGAACAGTACATTTAATTAACATTAGCATTTTAGCTAGATTTATCTTTAGTGTTTTTAATGTTTTTGTTTGTTTGACGTGGATCTTGAATTCTGGGTAAGATGGCAAAACCATCAACAGATCAAGTAGACAGACCATGCTAGTTAAAAACAGAGAAGATGATAAGTGTTACGAGTATAAAAAGTACAGATTTCTCCATAGTTAGTATAGATCACTTTTTGGATTTACTTCATTAGGTCACTTGTCTGGAAAGAGTGAAACAGAATGCCTGGAGTTGAAGTGCCACAAGGAGTCTAAAACAGGTCCTAATGAGGTTCTCTGATCAGCCTATTCAAGTTAAGGAGGAGGAAGTAAGCTTCTCAGTCTAAATAGCGAAGAAGGACATGGACTATACTTTTTATGGACCTAATTTTGCTAGGCCTAAAAAACAGCCATGGGAGAGAAAGTATAAAGGTATAGTATTTTTTATTGTTATTTCACATTCTATTTGAAGAGTCTCTGATTTAAACAATTTTAATAGACTTTATTTTTAGAGCAGTTTCATGAAACTCCAATACTTTGGCCACCTGATGTGGAAAGCTGACTCATTTGAAAAGACCCTGATGCTGGAAAAGATTGAGGGCAGGAGGAGAAGGGGACAACAGAGGATGAGATGGTTGGATGGCATCACTGACACAATGGACATGGGTTTGGGTAGACTCCGGGAGTTGGTGATGGACAGGGAGGCCTGGTGTGCTGCAATTCATGGGGTCGCAAAGAGTCAGACACGACTGAGTGACTGAACTGAACTGAACTGATGTTCACATCAAAATTAAACTGAAAGTTCCTATATACCCCCTGACCCCACACAAGCACAGCCTCCCCCACAATCAACATTCTGTACCAAAGTGGTGCATTTCATAAAATTAATGAACCTATAATGACACATCATTATCACCCAAAGTCCATAGTTCATACTTGGTACTGTACATTCAGTGGGTTTTGACAATTGTATGATGACATACAATTCATTGATTTTTTTCAATTGATTTCTATTTTCAGGCTCATTGATTTCTGCTCTAATTCTTATTATTGTCTTTTCTTCTGCTTACTTAGAATTTAATTTGCTCTTCTTTTTCTAGCTTCCTACTGGGCTTCCCTGGTGGCTCAGCGGTTAAAGCGTCTGCCTCCAATGCGGGAGACCTAGGTTTGATCCCTGGGTCGGGAAGATCCCCTGGAGAAGGAAATGGCAATCCACTCCAGTATTCTTGCCTGGAAAATCCCATGGACGGAGAAGCCTAGTAGGTTACAGTCCACGGGGTCGCAAAGAGTCGGATACGACTGAGCAACTTCACCTTCACCTTCACCTTCAAGGTAGAAACTGAGATTACTGATTTTAGATCTTTCTTCTTTTGTGCATTCAATACTATGACTTCTCTCTAAGCACTGTTTTTGTGATATCCCACATATTTTGATAAGTTATATTTTCATTTTCATCTAGTCAAAATATTTTTAAATTTCTCTTGAGATTTCTCCATGACCATGTGTTATTTAGAAGAGTGTTGTTTAATCTCCATATATTTTGGAATTTTTCCAGTCATCTTTCTGTTATGATTTCTAGTTTAATTCCACTGTGGCCTGACAGTGAAAATTGTTTGATTTCTATTCTTTTAAATTCTGTTCTTCACATTGTTAAGGTGTGTTTTATGGCCTAGACTGTGATCTATCCTGGTATATGTTCCATGTGAGCTTGAGAAAAGATGTGTGTCCTACTATTATTGAATGAATTAGTCTATAGATGTCAATTATATCCAGTTGATTGATGCTGTTGTTAAGTTCAGCTAGATCCTTACTGTCTGCTAGAACTGTTCATTTATGACAGTTCTATTTTATGGAGGCATGTTGAAGTATCTAAACAAGATATTGGATTTATCTATTTCTCTTTGCAATGCTATTAGTTTTTGCCTCACATAAGTTAATGCTCTGTTGTTAGGTTGTATATACATTAAGGACTGTTATGTCTTCCTGGAGAATTAGCCCTTTTATCATTATGTAATGCTCTTCTTTATCCCTGATAACTTTTCTTGCTTAAATTTCACTCTGTGTGAAATTAATATAGCTACTCCTCTTTTTTTTTGTTAGTGTTAGCATGGTATATTTTATTCTATCCATTTACTTTTTAATAAAAAATTTTATTTATTTGGCTGCATCAGGTCTTAGTTGCAGCACATGGCATGCAGGCTTAGTTGCTTTACAGCTTGTGGGATCTCAGCTCCCCAACTGGGAATTGAACCCATGCCCCTAGCATTACAAAGCAGATTCATAACCACTGGACCACCAGGGAATTCCCCATCCATTTACTTTTAATCTATATGTGTCTTTATATTTAAAGTGGGCTTCTTATAGATAACATATACCTGGGTCTTATTTTCTTAATTCATTTTTATAATCTCTATCTTTTCAATGGTACATTTTAACCACTAACATTCAAAGTGATAATATTTATCATATTCATTAGTGTTTTCTATTTGCTGCCCTTGTTCTTTGTTCTTGTTTTTATCTTTTATTCTTTTTGTACCTTCTGTGGTTTTAACTGAACATTTTATATAGTTCCATTTTGTTTCCTTTCTTAGAACAGTAACTATACTTTTTCCCCCTTTTTAGTGGTTGCCCTAGAGTTTTCAATATACATTTGTAGCTAATCCAAGTCCACTTTTCAAATAACACTACAGTTGACCTTTGAACAACATGCACAGGTCCATTTATGTGCAGATTTTTTCCCAATAAATATATAGTGAGCCCTCTGTATTCATAGGTTTTGCATCTGTGGGTTCAACAACTGCATAGTGAAATTTCCATTTGTGGTTAGTTGAATCCACAGTTGTGAAACCTACAGATATGGAGGGGCAACTGTACTATGCCATTTTATATAAGGGACTTGGGCATCCATGGATTGAGGACTGCTGGAAACAATCCCCTGTGGATACCTAGGGACAACTGTACACTGTTTCACAGGTAGCACAAGTGCCTTATGATGACAAAATAATCCTAATTCCTCCCTCTTGTTCTTTCTTATCATTACTGTCACTCATTTCACTTCATTATAAACACACACACACATACACACGTATACATAATTGAATGCACTGTTGCTATTTGAGCAAACTGGCATTTATTAGATCAATTTAGAATAAGAAAAAATTTCTTCTTTTTTTAATTCCTTCTCCTGGGATTCCCATTTTGCATATATTACACTTTTATTTTTGTTGACCCACAGTTCTTAGATATTCTTTTCCTTTTTTAGAGAAGTCCTTTTCAGTTTGCTTATTTCTGGAGGATTCTATTGATATTCTCAAGCTCAGTGATTCTTTCCTCAGCCATATCCAGTCTACTAATGAGTCTGTCATAGGCATTTTCCATTTCTGTTACAGTGTTTTTTATCTGTAGAAAATCTTTTTGATTCTTAGAATTTTCATCTCTCTGCTTAAATTACTCATCTGTTCTTGCATGTTATCTGCCTTTTCCATTAGAGCCCCTAGCATATTTATCATAGTTGCTTTAAATTCATGGCTGATTCTAGCATCTGGTATGTCTGGATCTGGTTCTGATATTTGCTCTGTCACTTAAAACTGTATTTTGCCTTTTGGCATGCCTTGTTTTTCACTGGAAACCAGACATGGTGTATGAGGTAAAAGGAACTTTGGAAATAGGACTGTTGTAATGTACTGGTAAAGTATGGTGGGAGGAGAAGTGTTTTATAAATCCTCCGATTAAGCCTTCATTTTTCAGTGACCCTGTGTCCCTGGGATGTGAAATTTATGTGTCTCTCAGATTTTTATTCTCCCCACTTAGGTGGTACAGAGTGTTTAGAGGGGGGCAAGAGTTGACTATTTCCCTTCCTTTAGGTTGAGCAGGCTCTAATAAGACCCCAATAGATTAGGCTCTTGTAAAACAGTTTCTCTTAAGAGTAGAACAGAATGGCCTAGCATATTTCAAAAAGATTACTTTCTCCTCCTCCTACTGGAATCCTGAGAGTGTGTTATCTCCATGACTGGGTCTTCCTGGATTTTTAAAAAATCTCTCAGGCTTGTCCACTCTGATACTCCAGCATTTCATCAATAGTTCAGAACTGTCTATCCCAATACTGGTTCCTATGGAAGTTTCTGCTCATGGGTTTCTGTTCTGGCAAGTTGTAATTCTCTGAATCTGCCTGCTTGTTCCCCAACTTGGGGGGCAGTGTTTGCCTTATTACTTCACTGACAGATCTAGAAGACTTGTTAATTTTGTAGTTTGTTCAGCTTTTTACTTATTAGGATGGAGTGATGACTTCTTATGTGCCAGACTAGAAATTGGAAGTCTCCTTTGTCAATTTTTTAATTGGATTATTCATTTTAATATTAAGTTGCAAGAATTTATGTATTTATGTATGTTTAGTCCCTTAACATATATAAGATTTGAAAATATTTTTCTCTCATTCTGTGTGTTGTCTTTTCACTTTCTTTCTTTTTTCATGATTCCCTGGAAGTCTAGTACCTTCTCTCCCTTGTTGTCCTGGAGAAGCTCAAACTTTCCCATTATTTTTCCCCTCAGATATTTAAGCCATTGCCTATACCAATACCTTTTTATAAGCTGCCATCTCTCAAACAAGATCTGATGGCAGGCACTGGGGGATATTTGTCTTTCATGTGTTTGTCAACTTCTTATTTTAAGTTCTGTCATAGAACGGTTATTAAGAAGGTCCTTGGCTATGGAGCCTACATTCTGGACACATTCATGTGGCCACTGATTTAGAATGGAGAAGGTCTAATACCTTTCATTTTTTGATGTTTTACAGCAGAGAGAATAAAACACAAATTGTTGTCTAAGTAAATCATTGTCTGAATTCTCCCCAAGTAAATTTTTATGCTTTAAAAATAGTTTTTCTGCTTAATTGTGTCTTTATAAATATCCTGTGCATCTCAGGTACCTGTGCATCTGCTTTCTCTAAGCAGTTATTCTCATAAGTAGAGTGATGTCTCAGATACGTTTTACATTTCTCTGAACATTTTTTAATTTGGGTATGTGAGATTACCTTCAAGAATAAAGTTAGATAGATTGATTGCATTTGAAGAGATCTTCATAATTCTGAATGTCTTGTACTTTAAACCTGTAAGAAAATTAATTTTAGATGCAGTTAACAGCTATGACCTCTTTATTCTCCTTGTCCAAGTTCTTTAGCCCCTGCTTATATTTGGAGATCTTGTTTCTTATTCTCCTGGGATCTGACATGGACTGTCTTGCCATGGGTCCTTTTATTGATGGAGTCTTTTCACTTTTTTGATATATCCTTTGAAATAACAAAGCTTAAAATTTTGGTTAGTCAAGTATATCTATTTTTTCTTTAATTATTCATTTCTTTGGTGTCATACGTAAGAATCCATTGCCCAATTCAACGTAATGAATATTTACATTTATGTTACATTTAGGCCTTTGATCCATTTGAGTTAATTTTGTATATGATGTGAGATAAGGGTCCAACTTCATCTTTTGAATATGGCTATCCAGTGTTCCTAGTACCCTTTGTTGAAAACACAACTTTTTCCCCATTGAATGTCCTTGGCACCCTTTTCAAAAATCAATTGACCACAGATACATGGGTTTATTTCTGTACTCTTAATTCTATTCCATTGATCTGTGTGTCTATCCTGGGCTTCTCCAATGGCTCATTGGTAAAAGAATCTGCCTGAAATGCAGGGGACACAGGAAACGTGGGTTCCATCCCTGGGTTGGGAAGATCTCCTGAAGGAGGAAATGGCAACCCACTCCAGTATTCTTGCCAGGAAAATCCCATGGACAGAGGAGTCTGGTGGGCTACAGTCCATAAGGTCGCAAGGAGTTGGACACAATAGAGTGACTGAAGACACATACACATGTGTCTATTCTAATTCCAGAACCACACTGTCTTGGTTATTGTAGCTGTGTTTAATAAGTTTTGAAATTTGGAAATGTGATCACTCTAGCCTTGTTTTTATTTTTCAAGATTGTTTGGTCATTCTGTGTCTCTTGAATTTCCACATGAATTTTAGGTTCCACTTATAAATGTCTGTAAAGGAGAAAGCTGGAAATTTGATGGAGATTACTTTGAATCCATATATCAATTTGAGGAGTACTGACATTTTAACAATACTAGACATTATGTTAGACATTAGACATTATCTCTAATACTGTTAAAATGTCATCCATGAAGTGGCATGCCTTTCTACTTATTTAGTTTTTTTTTAATTAGGTCATTTCCATTTTATTTATTTATTTAGCTGTGCCATGCAGGATCTTAGTTCCCTGACCAGGAACTGAATCCGCCCTGTACAGTGGAAGCGTGGAGACTTAAAATACTGTACTGACAGGGAAGTTCCTATTAAGTTATTCAAGTTATTTTAATAATATTTTATAATTTTCAGCATATACATTTTGTACTTCTTTTGATATGTTTATTCACAATTCTTTTTAATGCTATTATAAATGATATTTTCTTTTTTATATTTATAATTTATTTTTTAATTGGAGGGTAATTGCTTTACAGTGTTTCATTAATTTCTGCTGTACGACACTGCATATCAATCATCAGTTCAGTCGCTCAGTCGTCTCNCAACTCTCACATCCATACATGATTACTGGAAAAACCATAGCCTTGACTAAATGGACCTTTGCTGACAAAGTAATGTCTCTGCTTTTTAATATGCTGTCTAGGTTGGTCATAACTTTTCTTCCAAGGAGTAAGCATCTTTTAATTTCATGGCTGCAGTCACCATCTGCAGTGATTTTGGAGCCCAGAAGAATAAAGTCTGTCATGTTTCCACTGTTTCCCCATCTATTTCCCATGAAGTGATGGGACCAGATGCCATGATCTTAGTTTTCTGAATGTTGAGCTTTAAGCCAACTTTTTCACTCTCCTCTTTCACTTTCATCAACTATATGTATATCCCCTCTCTTGAACTTCCCTCCCACCACCCCATCCCACCCCTCTGGGTTGTCACAGAGTGCCAGGCTGGGTTTCCTGTGTTATACAGCAGCTTTCCACTAGCTATCTATTTTACACATGGTAGTACATATGTCAGTGCTAACTTTCTCAATTCGTCCCACCCTCTCCTTCCTTCACTGTGTCCATGAGTCCATTCTCTATGTGTCTGCATCTCTATTCCTGCCTTGAAAATAAGTTCATCAGTACCATTTTTCTAGATTCCATATATATGAGTTAACATATGATATTTGTTTTTCACCTTCTGACTTACTTCACTCTGTGTAACAAACTCAAGTTTCATCTATGTCAGTTCAACTGATTCACATTTGTTCTTTTTTATGGCTGACAAATATCCCACTGTATATATGTGCCACAACTTCTTTATCCATTCCTCTGTCAATGGACATCTAGGTTGCTTCCATGTCCTGGCTATTTTAAACAATGCTGCAGTGAATATTGGAGTACATGTGTCTTTTTGAATTATGGTTTTCTTAGGGTATATGCCCAGTTTTGGGATTGCTGGGTCATATGGTAGTTTTATTCCTAATATTTTAAGGAATCTCCATACTGTTCTCCATAGTGGCTGTATCAATTTACATTCCCATCAACAGTGCAAGAGAGTTCTCTTTTCTTCACATCCTCTCCAGCATTTATTGTTTGTAGACTTTTTGATGATGGCCATTCTGACCAGTGTGAGATGATATCTCATNCCTGGCTATTTTAAACAATGCTGCAGTGAATATTGGAGTACATGTGTCTTTTTGAATTATGGTTTTCTTAGGGTATATGCCCAGTTTTGGGATTGCTGGGTCATATGGTAGTTTTATTCCTAATATTTTAAGGAATCTCCATACTGTTCTCCATAGTGGCTGTATCAATTTACATTCCCATCAACAGTGCAAGAGAGTTATCTTTTCTTCACATCCTCTCCAGCATTTATTGTTTGTAGACTTTTTGATGATGGCCATTCTGACCAGTGTGAGATGATATCTCACTGTAGTTTTGATTTACAGTTCTCTAATAATGAACGATGTTGAACATCATTTTTTTCTGCAAGTGTATAGAAATATCATCAAGTTTTATATATTTATCTTGTATTTTGCAATCCTGCTGAATTCATTTATTCTAATTATTTTCTAGTGTTTTTCTTAGGATTTTCTATATATAATACTAAGTCATCTACAAATATAGTTAAACTTTTTTTTCTAGTCTGGATGCTTTGTTTTCTTTTACCTTTTTTCTTCCTTTCTTTTTTCCCCCTAATTGCCCTGGCTATACCCTCCAATACAGTGTTGAATACAAGCAGTGAGAGTAGACATACTGCTCTTGCTTATGAACTTAGGGAAAAACATCCAGTCTTTCACCATTAAGTATCATTCATACATGCCCTTTACCAGGTTGAGGAGGTTACCTTTTCCCTTTTTTTTAAAAAAAAAAAACATGTTGTTTATCATGAATAGTTTTTACGGTTTGTCAGTCTGTGTCTATTAAGATGATAAATGTTTTTTGTCCTTTATTGATATGGTATTTAACACTAATTTATTTTTAGATTTTAAACCAACCTTACATTATTGGGATAAATCCTACTTGGGTATGGTTTATATTTCTTCTTACATATTGCTGGATTAATGTTGCATATGAGTGGGGGTGTTTGTGTGTGTGTGTGCATGTGTGTGTCTACAGTCATAAGAGAGTCTATAATTTTCTTTATAGTAAATTTCTGGTTTTGGTATCAGGGTAATACTGACCTCACAGAATGAGCTGGGAAGTGTTCCCCTATCATTTTTGGGGGGATAATTTATGAAAAATTATTATTAACTCTTCCTTAAATATTTGGTAGTCTTCACTAATGAAGTCATCTGTGTCTGGGCTTTTCCTTGTGGGAAGGGCTTTGATTACCATTTCAACCTTTTTACTTATTTAGATCTATTCCAATCCTCTATTTCCATGTTCTAGCTATTGTAAATAGTGCTGCAATGAACATTGGGGTTTATGCATCTTTTTCAATTTTGGTTTCCTCAGGAGATATGCTTAGGAGTGGGATTGTTGGGTCATATGGTGGTTTTATTCCTACCTTTTTAAGGAATCTTAAATTTTAAGGAATCTTCCGTAGTGGCTGTATCAGTTTACATTCCCACCAGCAATTCTACATTGGGGTTTATGCATCTTTTTCAATTTTGGTTTCCTCAGGAGATATGCTTAGGAGTGGGATTGTTGGGTCATATGGTGGTTTTATTCCTACCTTTTTAAGGAATCTTAAATTTTAAGGAATCTTCCGTAGTGGCTGTATCAGTTTACATTCCCACCAGCAATTCAAGAGTGTTCCCTTTTCTCCACACCCTCTCCAGCATTTACTGTTTGTAGACTTTTTGATGATGGCCATTCTGACTGGCGTGAGGTAGTATCTCATTGTAGTTTTGATTTGCATTTCTCTAATAATGAGTGATGTTGAGCATCTTTTCATGTGTTCGTTAGCCATCTGTATGTCTTCTTTGGAGAAATGTCTGTTTAGGTCTTTTCCCCACTTTTTGGTTGGGTTGTTTGTTTTTCTGGTATTAAGTTGTATGAGCTGCTTGTATATTTTGGAAATTAATTCTTTGCCAGTTTTTCCTTTGCTATTATTTTCTCCCATTCTGAGGGTTGTCTTTTCATCTTGTTTATAGTTTCCTTTGCTGTGCAAAAGCTTTTAAGTTTAATTAGGTCCCACTTGTTTATTTTTGTTTTTATTTCCATTACTCAGGGCAGTGGGTCATAGAATATCTTCCTTTGATTTATGTCATTGAGTGTTCTTCCTATGTTTTCCTCTAAGAGTCTTATAGTTTCTGGTCTTACATTTAGGTCTTTAATCCATTTTGAGCTTATTTTTGTATATGGCATCAGGAAGTGTTCTAATTTCATTCTTTTGCACATAGCTGTCCAGTTTTCCCAGCACCACTTACTGAAGAGGCTGTCTTTGCCCCATTGTATATTCTTGCCTCCTTTATCAAAAATAAGGTACCCATAGGTGCATGAGTTTATCTCTGGGTTCTCTATCTTGTTCTGTTTGTCTATATTTCTGTTTTTGTGCCAGTATTATACTGTCTTGATGACTGTAGTTTTGTAGTATAGTCTGAAGTCAGGAAGGTTGATTCCTCCAGCTCCGTTCTTCTTTCTCAAGATTGCTTTGGCTATTCAGGGTCTAGAATGTGGAAGCAACCTAGTTGTCCATTGGCAGATGGATGAATAAAGAAGCTGTGGTACATATATACAATGGAATAGTACTCCACCATAAAAAGAAACATATTTGAGTCAGTTCTAATGAAGTGGACGAACCTAGAACCTATTATACAGAGTGAAGTAAGTCAGAAAGAGAAATATAAATATCATATACTGATGCATATTATGGAATCTAAAAAGGTGACACTGATGAATTTATATTCAGGGCAGCAATGGAGAAACATAGAGAACAGACCTTTGGACATGAAGGGAGGGGAGGAGGGAGAAGGTGAGATGTATGGAGAGAGTAACATGGAAATTTACAATACCATATGTAAAATAGCCAATGGGAATTTGCTGTGTGACTCAGGGAACACAAACAGGGGCTCTGTGACAACCTAGAAGGGTGNGGTTTGACCCCTGGGTTGGGAAGATCCCCTGGAGGAAGAAATGGCAACCCACTCCAGTATTCTTGCCTGAAAAATCCCATAGACAGAGGAGCCTGGGTGGGCCATGGTCCAAAGAGTGGCAAAGACTTGGGTGCAACTGAGTACAGACCACAGTTTACCCATTCATCCATCAGTGGACACTGGATTGCTTCCACTTTTTGGCTATTGTGAACAATGCTTCCAGACCTTGGACTCTCAAGCCCAAGAGAAAACCCACGTTTTCTCTTCTGTGAGGTGAATATGGCTGAGTTATTTCTCCCTCTGGCAGAAGCCCAGCTGCAGCTGGCTCATCATCTCCTAAGGCCCCTACTCCACTGGAAGCCTCATCTCCCCAAGCAGGGATCATGACCCCTCTTTCCACTGCTCACCCTGTAGCTGCCCTCTCTGTCTTTGAGAAATAGGTGGACACGGGCCCCTGTCATCAGGTTTCCTGCCCCATGCATTTCTGGGTCCCCACAGAGCTTTGGCCAAGGACTTGTTACTTTGGAAGGGGTCCTTGTTTAGCTATCACCAACCATCTCTACTAAGTTGGGCTGGAAAGGAGATGGGAGAGGTCTTACACCCAGTTCAAGTCAAAGTCGGAAGCGCTTTGCTACCCTACCCAGACCCCAGTGCCCTACTTAAGACCAAAGAGGACATTTCCGAGACTCGAGTTTCGCCTCCAGAGGCGCAAGGAAGCCGTGACTGCTGGCTATCCCACCTCAACCCCTGCGGGTGAGGAGCGCAGCTCCGCAGCTTCTGCGCCTGGGGAGGGACAGAGCACACTACAGCTCCCAGAGTTCTGCGGGATGGGGAGGCGGTCCCCATCCCTCGCGGAAGAGTTGGCCCCACCAACCGGAGCCCAGAGCGGGGCTGGGGGCGGGGCTGGGGGCGGGCAGGGGCGGGGCCGGGGGGAGGTGGCCGGCGAGCGGCGCCCCTGGGTCAGTCGCGCCGGGAGCGCGGGGTCCGGAGAGAGGAACGGGAGGAGGGTGCTGTGGTGGCGCCGCGCGCTCTCGGGCCATGGGTAAGTGGCTCTGCGGTGCGCCCGGGACGGGACGGGACGGGACGGGCGCCCCGCGGGAGGGCAAGTTTCTGGCGCCCGGTCTTTCCCGGCGCTCGCGGCGGTCGGTGCTGCCTTGCGGGGCGAGCGGGGGCTGGGGGTGGACCCGGGGGCGAGAGCGCGGGGAGGCAGTCTGGCCCGGGACGCCCGCGTCCTCCCGCCGAGAGCCGGGGCCAAAGCCTAGTGTCGGGCGCGCGCTGTTCGAAAAAAGGAAAGACAAACAGTTTTGGCGGCCAAGGGGCTTCCCGGGCGTTTATCTCGAAACTCTCTTCGTGGTCTCTTGACTGAAACTTACCAAGTCCTGTACGGCCCTGTCACCTCACTTCCTGCTGCGGTTTTCAATCTCGAGCTGGTCTCAGCTAATTTGTTGTGACAGCTGTCCGCAGCAGTTCCGTCTGCAGTACCCCCGCCCCCCACCCTGGCCTCCCCGCCGGCACATCCCGGCGGTTCTCAGAACCCGCCGGCGCCGCCGAGAAGGGGCGCCGGGTCCGCTGGGCGCGCGGGGCGCTTTCCATTGCGGCCGCCGTTTCCTGAAAGTGACTGCGCTGGTTTTGAAGAACTTGCTCGGTGCATTTTGAAGAATCAACTGTTCCTCTTTAAGCCGAGAGTCGTGCTGATCCGTCGGCGGTTACCGGCTTCTCGCCTCCGACCCTTTCTCTTTCTCTTTCCTCTTCCCTTTTTTCTTTTCCTTTCCCCGTAGTCTCTCTTCTTGTCTCCTCTCCACCCTCTTCTATACCCTCCGATTCCCAACCCCCGGCAAGGAAGAAGTAACTTCCTTCTTTGCTCCGCTCATCTTTCTCCTGTGTCTCCTTCTTCCCTTGGGGCTCCAGAAGGGACGGCGTGGCGGACCCGCGAGTGATGGGGGGCTGGGACGGGGTGGAAAGCGGAGACGCACGGGCTGCGAGGAGAGACGCGTTTGGCTTCGCGCTCAGTCTGAATCGCTGCCTCGTCTCGGTCCTTGCGCAGAGTGTTCAGGGGGTGCGGCCGCGCCGGCCTCAGGCCGCCGGCCGGATGGACGCTGGGAATAGGAGAGGAGATCGCCCGATGCCGGACCCCAAGGGCTCAGGGTGCGGGTCTGGCGGCACTGTACTGGCCAGACCCAGGGTCCCTTTCTTTGCGGGGTCGTCAGCTAGCCAAGAGGAGTCCGCGGAGCTGAAGGGAGGATAACAGGTGCTTCTTGCCCCAGCTGGAGCACCAAAGTTGGGGGTGTGGGGTCTCTGTGCCCAGAGGCCGTGCTAGGGCAGAGATGGCAGCTAGTGGGTTGGGTCACCAGGGTGGAGTTCCAGAGCCTGTCCAAGCCCTGGGGACCCTTCTGGACCTCGAACTTGGAATGGCAGAAAGGACCACACAGAATCAGCCCCGCTCTCTGAGGGGCTTACGGTCTGAGAAACTGAGGCTTAGAGACCAGCCCTGGTCTGACAGTGAGGACAGTTTAGGCCTCTGAGACCCCGCCCCTCTCTCCCTTCCCAAGGGTCCCCTGTTCCCAGGTGGGAAATTGACCTCGGATGGCCCACAGCCGCCTTGGACCTTGCTTTACCGGCCGGGCTTCCAGAGCCACTCTGGGAGAGCGCTACTAGGAGAGAGAGAAAGAAGAGTGCCCCATGCAGAAGTCAGGCAGCCTTCCTTTCTCCTGGCTCTGCGTCTACTGTTGACCCACGTCTTGGACAAGCCACCACCCAGCCCAGTTTGGTGGGGACACAGGAAGCAGTACAGAGATGGAGCTGTTACTTTTATCACCAGATACCACCCAGACTTGGAGGGGCAGGACAGTGGGGACTCAGCCCCACCCTGGATCAAGGTCTTTCAGGACCACCAGATCCCGGGGCTCTGGGAGTTGGTCATTTCACATGTGGTGCCCCCATCCCCTCCTTTCTACACTCAAGGCTGTCACCTTGGCCCCAGCTGCTCCCCCACCCTGGCCCCTCTTCCCTCCCCTGAGACACGGAGGCAGGGCAGGTGGGGAGCTGCACATGTCCAGGTTGTCCGTCTGTCCTCCATGCTGGCTGGAGCATAGCCCTGGGCAGGCCCCCTCCCCAAACCCCTGCTCCGCCAGGCAGCTGGCTCTGAGCTGAGTGGACTGGCCGCCTCAAAGGTTGTCTTTGTTTCAGCTCCAGCTCAAGCCAAAGAGCAACTTAAGCCAACAACCTCAGGCAAGAAGGTGTGGCATGTCTGCTGGTTGTTATTGAAGCCTGTTACCATTATTGTAACCACTGCTCCCAGTGGGTGACTTTTCATGAAAGGAAGTGTCGCTTCCTTTCCATCACACCGAGAGTGGAGAGGCGGGGCAGGGGGGGTTGGCGAGAGAGTGAGAGAGAGTGAGAGAGAGAGAGAGAGAGGAGAGAGAGGGAGAGGGAAGGAGGCCTTGAACTAGGCGCAGCCCAGTTCGGAGAAGGAGAGAGAGGGAGAGGGAGAGAGGCCTTGAACTAGGCGCAGCCCAGCTCCTCTCTGGCAGTGCAGGTCATGTTTATGAAGCAGCAGCTCCCTGCGGTGCAGAACTGTAGGCACTGAGACACAGCGGAGTGACAGACCTCAGATCTCACACACACACACACACACACCCACGCACGCACACGCACACCTCAGATCTCACACACATACATGCATGAACACAGCCACCTGTGGTTTTTTAGGGGGAGAGCCTCGTTTCTTGCTTCATTCTGCTTAGAACATTGGGCCCACTGGGTCTAACAGAGCCATCTATAGGTGGGAGAACGAAGGAAGGGCCAGAAACACCTGTGTGGGGTCAGAGCCCCCTCCCCACCTTTCCTCCTGCCCCACCTCGTCTGCTTTCGGCTTCTCTGGGAGGACAGGCCCAGGTTCTCGCCAGCAGACTGACAGGTGCTGCAGTGTGACACTCCAGGTCCTCTGGGGAGGGACAGCCAATTTGCACCCTCTGAGCACAGAGAAGGAGCCTGGGGTTTCGCTTTATTGATGTTTAGTCGCTCAGTTGTGTCTGACTCTTTGTGACCTCATGGACTGTAGCCTGCCAGGCTCCTTTTCCCATGGCATTTCCCAGGCAGGTACACTGGAGTAGCTTGCCATTCGATCCCAGCCCAGGGATCGAACCCTCATCTCCTGCATTGGCAGGTAGATTCTTTACCACTGAGCCACCAGGGACGCCCTGGGGTCTCCCTGCTCCCATTAAAAAACTCTAGGCCTTGGAGTCAGTGTCTTGAGACAGGGATACTGCCCTGGTTGCAAATCCTAGCTTTGCTGCTAGTAAGCAGTGTGACCTCAGGTGAGTTCCTGAGCCTCTCAGATCCTCGGATCTTGTAATGTCTGTTAATGCGGCAGAGAGATAATAATACCCAGTGAGTGCTGGGAAGATGTCGTGAGCCAGTGTTCAGAAGTGCCCAGACCAGGGCCTAGGAGAGACTGGTTTCAGATGGTGAAGTACACGGTGTGGAGGTGGGGGCGGGGGCTTGAGAGCAGGTGGCCGTCACTTCAGAAGCCTCCTCCTTCACAGCTAGTGACTGAAATTAACCTCTTCACTGCCTCGGTTTGGGGATCGAAGGTTAAGCTGGACTTCCACAGAGCTGTGGAGCTGAGCAGCCTGCTAGCACAGCAAGGGCCGTAGCCATGCTGCTGCCACGCCCGCGCGCTGCCCATGATGGGGCCGGGCCACAGGCCGGGATGAGGGGCGGCTGGGGCCGCGAGCCAAGTCCCGCTGCCGCCGCTAGGGCTCCTCTCACTCAGCTGTCTAGCAGCACGACAACTGGGAATAAGCTCAACGGGGACCACAGGGCCCTTGAGGAGGAGCCCCTGAGCCCTGTGGAGGAGACCTCCATCCGCTCCTGCATAGGAGGATGCACGTCAGAAAGGTGTACCATTTTTCAGAGTAATTTCTAAGTTTAAATGCAACTCGGTCAAAACCCCAGTGGCTTTTATTTCTTTCTTCTCCTTCATCCTTTCCCTCTCTCTCTTTTTCATCCTAAAGTGTGACAGAATTATCCTAAACGTCAGATGGAATTTTTTCAGAGGAGTAATGATGGGGGACTTGAGCTCTGGATAGTAAGTTTTGTTACAACGCGACAGAAATTAAAACTGTGCATGGGTCCAGCGTTCCATAAGGAATGAAAGAGAACAGAAAGTCCAAAACCAGCTCCCAGAGTGTTCCTTACAAACCTTTAGATTGTGGGGGAAGTAGAATTTCAAACTATGGCGGGGAGGAGATCACTCAGTCTATGCTGGGGGTCTGAGGAGCTGGGCAGACAGGACTCACCCGGCCCCTACGGGAGGGGTTTCAGACTTACTTCTCAAGGCAGAACTCTTTTTCCAAATGAAGATTTAGCAGGAACTACGATCTCGCAATGACTGGAGAAGAGAGGGAGAGGACAGGCTGGGGAAGGAAGGTGAAGACTTTCCCCCCACCCCTCATCCAGGGCTGTGGCCCAGGTGGGCGAGAATGGAGGCCAGTTCCCCCGGACTCGGCCACGCACAGAGTGTTTTTCCTTTGTGACTCTCATCCACATCTCTGTCCCAGTGGCCCTTAATTTGGCTGCCCTCTCAGGTCCCCTGGGGAGTTCGAAACCCTGAAGCCCCGTTGTTGTTGTTTAGGCATTAAGTCCTGTCTGATTCTTTTGTGACCCCACAGATTGTAGCCTGCCAAGCTCCCCTGTCCATGGGATTTCCCAGGCTCGTATACTGGAGTGGGTTGCCATTTCCTTCTCTAGGGGGTCTTCCTGACCCAGGGAGGGACCCCATGTCTCCTGCATTGGCAGGTGGGTTCTTTACTGCGGAGCCACCGGGAAACCCCTGGTGCCCTGTGCAGGACCTTAAGTCGTACTCGTGTTGGCAGAGGGTGGGGGAGACAGGCGCCATGTCTTTTAAATTCTCCCTGGTGATTCCAGTGGGTCCTGCTCCCACCACCTTCTTTCCCTGAGGCCCGAGGACAGCCTTGTAGCCGATCTGCAGGAGGGTGCCAGTGAGAAGCCTCGTCACAGGAACAGGTGGAGAGAGTCCTTCGGAGCTGAGCATTTTCCCTTCAGGAAAGAAGGGAGAGAGGATGTGAAAGCAGAGCAGAGAAGGCAGGAAGGGAAAGGAGAAAAGCTGGGGGGGACAGAGCCGATTAGCTGAAGGCTTCAGGATTCACAGATAGTTAGCAAAGGACCACAGTGTCTTTCTCCCCACTCACCATCCCCACCCCAATTCACAGAAGGAAAGACAGAGGTGCAGAGTTGTCCAAGGGCCCGGTTGGAAAGGCATCTGGCCGGGGTGGGAGGGGTCAGTTATTAGTACTTAGTTATTTCTGGAGATTGGCTGTGTCTCCTGCAAGGACGGCCCAGGCCCAAGTAGCATTAGGCTCAGTTTCTCTTCCAGGCTTATTCGGACTCCCCATCAAAGCTTGTGAATGTTGGTGATAAGGACCACAGCCCACAGCTGTAGTGATGGCGAGGCCAGGCCCCTGGATGGGTGGTCAGACAGACCTTGCTTTGAATGTGGTCCCCCAGGGAGGCAGGCAACTTAATCTCTCTTTAAAACGGGATCCCTCTGGGACTCACTGACAGAACATACATATGAAAGGACCAGGGACACAGAGCCGAGAACCTGCATGGCACTTCCATGAATAGCTGCCCAAGGGGACACTGTCCAGCAGTCAGAGGTCTAAGCTCAGGCTTCTGGGTACCGCTGGCCTCGAGGGTCACTCTGCTGTGGGCATCTTCTTTATTTATTTTTGGCTGCGCTGGGTCTCTGCCACCGCACAGGCCTTTTCTCTAGCTGCAGTAAGCAGGGGCTACTTCTGGCTGTGGGGTGCCTGCTTCTCACTGTGGTGGCTTCTCCTGTTGAAGAGCACAGATTCTTGGCTGGAGGGTTCAGTGGTTGTGCCCCTCCCACCCCCGGCTCTAGAGCGCAGGCTCAGTAGTTTTGGTTCACGGGTTTAGTTGCTCCGCAGCATGTGGGATCTTCCCGGACCAGGGATTGAACCCGTATCTCGTGCATCGGCAGGTGGATTCTTTACCAGAGCCCCCAGGGAAGCCCAGGTTTCCTGTTCTTAAAGTTTATTTTCTACCTGGGATGGGGGGGTGGGGGAATCTTGCAGTTTCCCAGCAGTAAGGATTTTCTGAGCTGGAGTGAACCAGGACAGTTCATGCAACATGAACAAAAAGGAGGAAAGCGGGTGGTCTCACATGGCCATCAGCCTCTGCATGGCCAGAGCAGCTTCCAGTGGCTATGTCTTTGCAGCCACCAACTCTCAGGATGCCCTTAGGAGAATCGAGCTCCTGGCTCCTCCCGGCCCTCCATCAGGTTGTTGTGGGACTCACCCATTCTCTCCTCCAAAATGGGACTTCCCTAGTAGCTCAGACAGTTAAGAATCCACCTGCAACGCAGAAGACCCGGGTTCCATCCCTGGGTCGGAAAGATCTCCTGGAGAAGGGAATGGCTCCCTGCTCCAGTATTTTTGCCTGGAATATCCCATGGACAGAGGAGACATTTCCCCCTACCTTCCACCTGCTGGGTGGGGGTGCTGGGCGGCCTCACCGAGCTGTCAGGAGGCCAGACAAGCCATGGGCATCTCAGTCTGGATGGCCCCATCCGTATGGTGGGAGGAGGTGAGGATGACTAGAGAGAAGTGCTGTGCTTGGGGCTTGTCAGGTGAGACCTGAAGGGTCACCAAGGAGCCATGAAGGTGAGGGGAGTATGTGGCCTAGTTAGGGGGAGTTAGGACTCTGCTGAGCTTCCCAGGTGGCGCTAGTGGTACAGAAGCTGCCTGCCGATGCAGGAGACGCCAGAGACGTGAGTCTGATCCCTGGGTCAGGAAGATCCCCTAGAGGAGAGCATGGCAGCCCACTCTGGTATTCTCGCATGGAGAATCCCATGGACGGAGGAGTCTGGTGGGCCACAGTCTCTGGAGTCGTGGACAAATCAGACATGACTGAGCATGCCTGGGATCACGAGGGATGCTTAAGAAAAGCTTGGCTGCTTCATAAATGGGAACTTTCTTCTTGGTTATTCGTGGAGGGTCTGTGGTCCCAGCGACTCCCATGGTGCTTTGAGGGCCCACAAACATGGGAGCCTCCGCAGCTCTCTTAGCTCCCAGTTTGGCTGAGCTGCTGCAAATACTCTTACGTGGAGAGGTGGGGTTTGGAGACAGCTTCCCTGAGCACCATGGCCCCAGCCTCCTCTGACTTGACCCCAGGGTGACTTAGGGTCTCCTTCATAGTTTTGGGAAGAGGGCTGGAATGGAGTAAGGAAAACCGGCCGGTGTGGCATGGGTGGGGGTGCGGGAGCCACAGAGTCAGGGAGCCTGTGTGGTTTAGAGGCCGCCTGCGGCAGCTGGGCACCACAAGCAGAGCATGGCGAGGACTGACCCCCACCGGGCCATTCAGATGCTGCGCTGCCCTCCTGCCACCCACGCCTCTGCCAGCATCTCATGTGCTCACTCTCCCCTGCCCTTCTCCCCTTCTTCTCCTCCAGCACCTCCGGTCAAAGGGAAAAGGAAGCAGTCAGAGGAAGGGGAGCCCCTAGACCCGCCAGTGTCTCCTCAGCCCGATGGTGAGCCGAGAAGGAGCCGGAGCCCCGTGCGCCTGGAGGTGAGTTGGGGACCCCTCCCCCACTGGGGGCCTCTTCCCTGCCCCTTCCCTCACCCTGCCCCAGCTGTGTGCAGCCTCCCAGGTGACCTTGGAGACTCCCTGGAGATGTGTTCCCTAACCCCCCCAACCCGGAAAGAGTCCAGAGAAGGGCACAGCCCCACTGTCTGGGGCCTTGCACTGGGTGGTGGGCAGACAGGAGGGCTCGCCCTTCACCTCTGGCTGGACTTTCAGGCTTGGTTTTTACAGCAGAATCCTTTTATTGCATGAGGCTGACCTGGAGCCCTGATCTGGGAAACAGAGTAAAGCTCTGTTCTACAATGTTAAGCTACACGTACATCCTTCTGTCCCGTAGTGAGATCGGTGCTGCTGCGCTGACCAGCACAGTCGCAGCCATCAGCCTCTGCATCAGTGCTCTTTGGCCATTTGCTTCGGAGGCACAGGCTGGAGGGAGCTGCAAATGGGAACAGGTTTTAACAGATTTCCTGGAGTTCAGAGAAGAGGAACAGAAAAGCATGTTCATTCGAAGAGCTGTGGTCAGAGTGCCTCCGTTTTGAGGCACAGCAGTGTGTTCCAATTTCATAGGTAACGTGCAAGCTGGCTTGTTTATTTCCCGAGGTCTTTGATTAGTCAAAATTATGGTCATGACACTTGAATAGAGTATTTTTGGAACACGTGGCTCTCTGCATGGCTCTCGCCCTGATGATGATTGCCGGCCCTCTCGTGTTTGGGGCCACCCCAGCCGGGACCCCAACCCCAGCCCAACAGTAGCCCCCTGCCCTGAGCCACCAGCTGCAGGAAGAGCACCGGGAGAAATTCCCACTGGGAGCAGAAACCAAAAGACCTGTGCATTGGACACAAGGGCCCTTTGGAGCCCAGGACAGGGTCGCTCCTCCCCGCGGTGAGCACATGGATGGCGGGCCACGGACGCAAGCCTGGCGGGACGGCCCCACACAGCTGGAACGCACCATCCTTTGGTTTGGACCACAGGGGCCACTGGGAGCCCCGGGGCCACAGAGCCTGCCTCCAGGAGCTCAGAGTCTGGTAGAGGAGCTGCGATGGCGATGTGACAACCTAGAGCCAGGTGAAGAAGCGATCGGAAGCTTGGAGAAGGGCAGGGCTGATCCCGTGGCCATCCCTGGAGCCAGGCCTCTGTGGACCCTGACCCGGGTCCTGGGCTAGCGTGGAACACCTCTGTCCTTCTGAGCCCAGGAACAGCCTCTGCAGCCCAGAGTCGGGTGTGAGGATCCGCTCCCTCCTCTGGAGCCTGGAGTTGGTGGCCACGCATCTCCTTCCTCCCCAGCAGCCAGTGGTTCTGCCTCTCCGCAGCCTCCTACCAACTGGGGGCTCATCCCACTGCCTCGTGTTCTTTCCCCAGGAGCCCCCCGAGGCAGGCGGGGAGCGGGAGGAGGAGCAGGAGGAGGAGCAGGCCTTCCTGGTCAGCCTCTACAAGTTCATGAAGGAGCGACACACGCCCATCGAGAGGGTGCCCCATCTTGGCTTCAAGCAGAGTGCGTCCCCGGGGTGCAGCACGGGAGGGGGGCCCGGCAGGGGACCTCCATTCGGGGCGACCCCCGACGTGCCAGCCCACAGGGGTTGCACACAGAAAGGCTGCCCCCTCCAGGCACTGGCCTGGCAGTGGGTGCGGCCAGATGTCCATCCTTACAGGCCACTGGGCCCCCAGCACACAAGGTGCAGTCTGCCCAGCCATCCTGGTGGCCCTGTCTGGGTATGTGCTGGTTCTGTGCCAGCCTGACAGGGCTGTGGGGACAAGCAGCTGGCTGCCCCCTCCTCCCACCAAGACTGACAGGGGCCCCACCCCCTCTTGTCCCCAGTTAACCTGTGGAAGATCTACAAGGCGGTGGAGAAGCTAGGGGCCTACGAACTGGTAAGGATGGCTCCTCTGAGTCCTCACCCTGCCGCATCTCCCGGCACATCAGCTGTANCTCCTCCCACCAAGACTGACAAGGGCCCCACCCCCTCTTGTCCCCAGTTAACCTGTGGAAGATCTACAAGGCGGTGGAGAAGCTAGGGGCCTACGAACTGGTAAGGATGGCTCCTCTGAGTCCTCACCCTGCCGCATCTCCCGGCACATCAGCTGTACCCCCGGGACCTCAGGAAAAGAGGGCGCCCAGCAGACCTGCCCTTTTCTGTCGGCAGGAGGATGAGGCAGTGTCCAAACCCTACCCTTTCCCCAGAGGAGGGACCTGCCCTACCCGCCTGTACTCTGCTGTTCGAGCAAGATCCTCACCCTTTCCATCTGTCCTGTCCTTGCACTCACAAAGGGCCAGTGCTTGGGCAGCCCCTGGGAGGGGGACGTGGCTGGCTACTGGCCAGGGGAGCCCCCTCCAACCTCCCCGCCCCTGCTGGCGGAGGAGCAATTAGAAACGGCCTCTGAGTGGGGACCCCGAACTGCGAGGACCCTGCGGGCAGGGGGCGCCCTCCAGCTGTGCCCTGATGTGGCGCCCTTGCAGGTGACTGGCCGCCGCCTCTGGAAGAACGTGTACGATGAGCTGGGGGGCAGCCCGGGCAGCACCAGCGCGGCCACGTGCACGCGCCGCCACTACGAGAGGTGCGGGGGCTGGGCTGCCCCCCGGCAGCTCCAAGGGGCGGGGGGGTGGTGCTGGGCTGCCCCCTGGCAGCCCTGACAGATGGTGGCGTGGGGGCCGCCACTACGAGAGGTGCGGAGGCTGGGCTGCCCCCTGGCAACTCCGATGGGCGGTGGAAGGGGGAGCAGTCGGCGGCCCCCGCGGCTGGGGGCGCGTCTGTGTGCCGGTCGGGCAGGGGTGTTGGCGGTCTGGGCCAGGGGGAAGCCGGGGTGGGCCTAGAGGGTGGGAGCCTCCTGCCAGCCTGGCCCCCTGGCGACATGCCCGGTTCCTCCCCAGGCTGGTCCTCCCATACGTGCGGCACCTGAAGGGGGAGGATGACAAGCCCCTGCCCGCCTCTAAGCCCAGGAAGCAGTACAAGATGGCCAAGGAGCCTCGGGGGGATGATGGGGCCACTGAGAGACCAAAGAAGGTCAAGGAGGAGAAGCGGGTGGACCAGGTGAGCTCCGAGCCCCGTGCCATGCCTCTCAAAGCGCCCCTACCAGCTCACTGTGGCTGCAGAGCTCCCTGCCTGGAACCCCCAGAAAAGCCCCTCCCCCAAGAGCAGCACCAGGGTGGGGGGGGGGCAAGGGTCATAGAGTGGTTCACTACTTAAGGGCCCTCAAGTTGGGGGTACACGTGGGGTCTGAGTCCTAGTCTGCATCCCATTTCACCAGTCCCCATGTCCTGACACCAAGCTGTGTCTGATCAGAGGATGGGACGCCTTTTGACAGTTTTTCACGAAGGTGCTGGAAGAGCTGGCTCCCTCCTGTCCCCTGAGGCTTGGCCTTTTCTCATTCTAGCTGATGCCAGCAAAGACCAAAGCAGATGCCCCTGACCTAGCAAGGCTTCCTAGCCAGGAGACACCCAGGGACGGCATGGAGCAGCGAGGCCCAGCCGCGGGGCCCTCTCTGCCCTTTTTGGGTGCCAGTGGCTGCCCTGAGGCCTACAAACGGCTCCTGTCTAGCTTCTACTGCAGAGGGACACATGGTATCATGTCACCGCTGGCCAAAAAGAAGCTCCTGGCCCAGGTGAGCAAGGCCGAGGCCTTGCAGTGTCAGGAGGAGGGTTGTCGCCACGGGGCAGGGGGGGAGCCCCAGGGGCCCCCCGCTGCGCCGCTCGTGGAGAGTCCCCAGAGCCCAGGAGGGCCGGCCGAGGGCTCCAGGGACCGGCTGACACCTCTGGAAGGAAGGCAGGCCCCCGGGGGCGGCCTCTGGGGGGAGACCCAGGCTGGCCATCACCCGTCGGCCCCCATCGTCACCGGCTGCTTCCACGCCTACCCCAGCGAGGTGCTGAAGCCTGTCAGCCAGCGTCCCAGGGACCTTTTCCCCAGTCTTAAAGATAGGGTGGTGTTGGGGCCCCCTGCCAAGGAGGAGGGGCTTCCAGCCAAAGAGCCCCGGCTGGTGTGGGGTGGGGATGCCGGCCGCCCTTCTGCATTCCACAAGGGCAGCTCCAGAAAGGGCAGCCTCTACCCCAAACCCAAAGCCTGCTGGGTGTCCCCCATGACCAAGGTCCCCGCTGAGAGCCCCATGCCCCTGCCCACTTTCCCGAGCAGCCCAGGCCTGGGCCACAAGCACAGCCTGGCGGAAGAGGGCTCGGTCCACGGCGGCAAAAAACTGCGGGCAGTGTCTCCCTTTCTGAAGGAAGCGAATGCCCAGGAGTGTGGGACCAAGCCCGGGGGCCCTGACCTGGCCGTCTCCTGTCTGCTGGGCCCCGCCCTCCCGGAGGCCTACAGGCGTACCATGCTGCACTGTCCACTGAACTTCGCTGGCACCCTGGGCCCCTTAAAGGGCCAGGCCACCCTCCCCTTCAGCCCCCTGGTCATCCCTGCCTTCCCGGCCCACCTGCTGGCCGCCACAGCGCCCTCGCCCATGACCGCTGGCCTGATGCACCTCCCACCGGCATCCTTTGATGGTGCCCTGTGCCACAGACTCTGCCCGGCCTCATCTCCATGGCACGTGCCGCCTGCCACAGCCTACACAGCACCCCACTTCTCCTTCCACCTCAACACCAAGCTGTAGGTCTGGGCTGCCGTGCTGTGTTCAGTCAGAGTCTGGCCTCAGCCTGGGATGAGTGGGCACTGCCGGGGGCTCCAGTCTGGAGCCCCTCCTCAGGGGAGCTCGCCTGTGCCTGACAGGGATGGGCCCTGGGCCGGGAAGCCTGGCCCAGAAGGCTCTGGGCAAACTGGGTTTCTCTTTCAAGATAGCAGCCCGAGCCCAGGGGCTGGGGCCCAGTGATGGCATGCCTCAGGAGAAGACATCGAGAGGCAGACAGCTCCCAGCCCGGGCCCCAGAGCAGGGATCGGCTGGGGCGGGTGAAGGGCCATGGGGCTGTCCGTGCTGCCTGTGGAAAATCCAATAAAACACCAGTGAATCCACACAGCCCTGAGGTGTGTGGTGTGGACCTTTGCAGGAGCAGTGAGGCGGGGGTGTTCTCGTGGGCAGCGCCACCCATAGGGTGACGGGAGCCAAGGAGAGGGACCTGCCCAGCACCCACTCCTGCCTGGGATGCTGTCACTGGAATAAAGAGCAGGGCCAGGGCAAACCCAGCCTCCAGCTCATACTTCTGCACGCTGTGCCCTTCGTCCTGTGCCTTCAGCCCACTGGGCTGGTTGAGTTTGGAGACAACCAGCTGTTACCTTCCTCATGGTGCAGATCGGAGTCTGAGGCTCAGAGAGGCTGGAACTTGCCCTGGTCCCCACAGTGGGTACGTGGGGGAGCAGAGCTGTGCACTGGGGCGTGATCCAGCACCCTGAGCTAAACCACATGGATGCCCTGCAGCTGTCAGCAGCGCTGCTGGGGCTGAGGGTGCAAGCCGGACGCTGGCGTCGCTTGCCCTGGTGCTGGATGCCCACCTGGGGCTGCTGCCGCGTCTTCTTGGTGAGCCCTTCTACCAGCTGCCACATGGGTGGGGCGGGAGAGCAGGTGGTTCCCACCGGGGGCACCTGGAGGGAAAAGGGGATGAAGGGGATCAGAATCTTCACCTGGGCATCTGCCTTTTTCCTGGTGCGGTTGTTCCCGGGGCTCAGACCCTGCAGCCTAACGCCCTCCTTCCTATGGGCTCTGCCTGGGGAGCAGTGTGCTCTCACCTGTTGCTGTGGGAGGGGTGCCCCGTCAGAGGCATTGCTCCCCTCGCCTCCTCAGGCTGCCCGTTCTTAGAACCTGGGCACAGCCGCCGGCCAAGCTCCATACAGGTTTCTGGAAAGGCAGTGCCGCTACTGGCCCCGGGTCCTGACTTCCGGTCTCAGATGTATCAGCTGATGATGAACACGCAGGCTCTTGAAGGGATTCCCCTGCTCCCTGCTGTGGGGAGACGCCAGCCCAAGTAGCTGCGTGATCTCCAGCCCTGAGCTCCTCACCCCTGCAGGCACCCGCGTGCTCCCATCTCTGAGCCTATGGGGGACCCGTGGTTGACAAGGAGTCAGGAGAGGAATGAGAACTCCCACCGCCCTCCCTGCAAGTGTCCTGGGTGCTGGGCTGCAGGTCTTTTAGTCAGATCCCCTGCATATGGGCATCTGCTGTGTGCGGGGCCCTGCCTGATGTGGGGCAGGGTCGCTGGGGTCCCCTTCATTTGCAAAGCCACAGCGGCCTTTTCCCAGCACAGAAGTGGGCCGTTGGCCTGGCAACAGGATTTGAGCTCGGGCTGCACAGAGCTGTGACGCTGGCGCCCTCTGGAGGCTTCGCTGGGAACTACTCTGCACGGGCGTCTTCCGTCCTGAGCTCGTCCCCGGGGGGCGCGCTGCGGCTCTGCTCCGGCATCAGCAAACGAAGGCGAAAGTAGACCTACTTCCTGGAAGACCTCTGTGCCCTGCAGCTCTGGCATGCCACCTTTCTGTGGTTTTTCTCACGCCCCGAGATTCCGAGGGGTGGGACCATCCTGAACCAGCAGCTCTGAGAGATCCTGCAGCCGAGACGCCAGGCTGGGCTGCGCGGACCGCCAGCTCGCTGGCAGGCCACCCTGCACATTTCCTGGCGCTGCCACCATAGGTGGACGGGTCACTCACGTCACTTTGCTTTTTATACTCGTTCCCTTGTGTTACCTGCCATGTCCCCTAACAGTCCCTGACTCTGCCTTGGGGACTTACAGGCCAGCATCTGCCTTTACTGTTTCAGGGTCATTATTTAGGACCCCCTCCAAATCATCTGTGGCGTTTGCACGGTTTTTGGTGGTGAGTGGAGGCAACTCTGGCAGGCATGTCCCTACAGTCCTGGCCCTTTTCCTGGTGACAGTCTTTAAGTACAGGCCGTTTGACAAATACTAAATGTCTTATTTCCAGTGGGTGCCAGACACTTCTGGGTGTTGGATAGACACCTCAGTGGGCAAAACTTTCAAGTCTCTATCCTCGTGGAGCTGACATCTAACCATCTCATCCTCTGCTGCCCCTTTATCCTTTTGCCCTCAATCTTTCTCAACATCAGAGTCTTTTCCAGTGAGTCGGCTCTTCACATCAGGTGGCCAAAGCATTGGAGCTGCAGCTTCAGCATCAGTCCTTCCAATGCATATTCAGGGTTGATTTCCTTTAGGATTGACTGGTTGGATCTCCTTGCAGTCTAAAGGACTCTCGAGAGTCTTTCTTCAGCACCACAATTTGAAAGCATCAATTCTTCGGCGCTCAGTTTTCTTCATGGTTCAACTCACATCTATACATGACTACTGGAAAAACCATAACTGACTATATGGACCTTTGTTGGCAAAGTGATGTCTACTTTTAAAAACAGTCTAGGTTTGTCATAGCTTTTCTCCCAAGGAACAAGTATCTTTTACTTTCATGTCTTCAGTCACTGTCCACAGTGATTCTGGAGCTCTAGAAAATAAAGTCTGTCACTGTTTCCACTTTTTCTCCTTCTATTTGCCATGAAGTGATGGGATCGGATGCCATGATCTTAGTTTTTTGAATAAGTTTTTTAAAGCCAGCTTTTTCAGTTTCCTCTTCCATTCACCCTTATCAAGAAACTCTTTAGTTCCTCTTCACTTTCTGTCATTAGAGTGGAATCATCCACATATACCAGGTTGTTGATAGTTCTGGCAATCTTGTGGCTGCCCTGAAATCAGCACAGATAGGAAAGCAGTGGTTTGGGGCGAGGACTGTTGTCTGCAAGGACTGGGAGGAGGACTCGAGGGTCTGTGGGTGACTGCAGCAAGGACACGGTGGAGAGGGGATGTCTGTTTTCCTGGTGTGACCTTCAAAAGGGGGAGCCACAGGGTCTGGAAGCAGGGAGGTCTCTCAGTCCACGGTGGGTAGAGTAGGAAGGGGCCACAGGGGAGAGGGCTCTGGGTGGGCACAGATGCGGGCTGGCAGTTGCCAGGAAGGAGGTATTAGAAGGGGAGGCTGGGAAGACCCCACAGGTAAGGGAGTGATTTCCATGTAGGCTCAAAACTAGACGCTGCAGACGATGGCCTGAAGATGTGTTTCATTTGACTGATCCATGCGATTTTTTCCTAAATGTTTCTGTAACTAGTTGCTAGCATTTAAAAATCAAGAAATTTTACATTAAAATGTGGGTAGAGGGCTGCTCTTTAAAAATCAGAATTTCTGGACACATGGGGGCCACTGGTTGGCACTCAGTGGCGGCGGCTGCACCTCGGGCAGGATATACCCGCCTATCCACTACAGTCCTACTCGTCCGGCCCGAGGGGCTTGGCCTGTCCGGCCTCTAGGTGTCCCAGGTGTTTCAACATTCAGCCCTTCGGCAGCTCAGACACTAGGCGGCGGTTTTCACTCTGCTGTCATCAGATCAGCCAGGCCAGCTTCCTAAGCAAATGACTCCAGGAACGTCCTGCTGGGAAACAAGGTTTCCAGACAGGCAGGCAGGGCAGAAGTGGGTCATGGCAGTCGCCTGTGCAGTGTCCCTGGCCACAGGGACTCCTCAGGTGTCAGAAGCCTCTGCCCCGCCTGGGCTACGTCTGCACATCTAGGAAACGAGTGCGGTCCCGTCCAACTTCTGCACTGTGGTCCAGGGTGAGGCCCAGACAGACAGGTCTAGTGACTGGAGAAGGGCAGGTACCTTCCTCCCTGCCCACTGAACATACCCTGGTCCCGAGAGGACCACGCTGGCTCCTCTGGGCCCCTGGCCCTTCCTGGAGAACTAATACCACCTGCGACCAGCAAGTGGAGTCCCTGCTCAGCCCTGTCTGTGAGGCCCCCTGGGCAGCAAGGGGCCACTGGGGAAGAACAGGGACGGGCACCTCCCTACCTCCACCTGACTGTGGGGGCGCCGCCTTGGCTTGATTCCTACCACTTGCCTGGTCTGGTCACCTCTCCCTCAAGGGAGCAGGGGTCAGGGAGGGAAGATCCCCACCCCTGAGACCGACTCCTCCATGGGTTCATGGAGGAGTCTCAAGCCCTTTACTTGCCAACAACAGAAGCAAATCCCCACTCAAGCAGGAAAGAGCCTGCGCTGCTCAGGGGACTGCAGGGAGAGCTCACCAACCAGGGTGTGGGCCCTGCCCTGGGGGAGCTGCAGTTGGCTCCCCCTGGCTCCGCTCTTCCCAACTCTGCACTCCGTATTACACTGGCAGCCTGAACGAGGCCAAAGTGAGAGGACTGCACCCTCCGGGAGCTGGTACTCCGGCAATTATTAGCATGTCACTGCCCTCTGGCTCGGCTCTGCTGCCCTCCCTCCTGGGGCTCTCAAGGCAAGGACAGACTTTTCAGGAAAAAGCCTGGTCTGAAAAAACGTGGGCCTGTTACCTACAGGAAAGGTCTGTCAGGCAGACCAAAACCATAGCTGCCACACTGGTGACACTGGGAACAGGTTCCCCTGGGCCTCCATTGCCTCTTCTATAATATGGAAGTAATTTCCACCTTGAGAGTCATGGGCATCTAGTGAAAGTGCTTTGTAAACTGAGGTTCTGGGTGGAGGTGAATCATCAGCTCCTTCCCGAATTTCTGTTTGGCCAGCCTGACCATCCCCTGCCCTGCCTTTACCGCAGGGCTTTTGAAATCCCTGGCATACTGACCACTGCCCTCCGCCCTGGCTTCTGACTCAGAGTCACCCTGACCTTTGCATCCTGTCTGGTCTGGGACAAGGATGGCAGATCGGCAGGTACCAGCTCTGATTGATGGTTTGTCTGCAGCTTCGGGCTGACTCAGTGTGAAGGTGACGTAATGGATTAGTAATGTCTGCCAAGGGCCCGGGAAGGCTCACCTGCCACAGAGCTGCTGTGTATACACACGATGACTAGCTGGTAACCACCTGGCGAGGACAGTCTCACTTAAACGCGCGTCCCTGAGCTCACTGCCACGTCTTAGCCGCAGGTCCTGTGCGGGGCTGTCTGGTTCCCCTCCCACATGAGCAAGGGTTGTGGGGAGGCAGGGTTTGGGCCAGGGAGCCAAATCCTAGAAACCAGGGCTGGACATCACTTGCTCATGGGCTACTGAGTTCAATGCCTGGGCAGTAATCAGCAAGGCAGCTTCTGGGGAGAAATCTAGGCAGGCTGCCTACAGCTCTGGGGAATAAAAAGGTCTACATGGGCTGCATGCAGAAGGATTATCTATAGTCAGCATCAAGAGTAGAGGGCTTTCCTGGTGGCTCAGTGGTAAAGCATCTGCCTGCCAGTGCAGGAGACAGGGGTTCGATCCCGGATTAGGGAAGATCCCACCAGCTGCAGAGCAACTAAGCCCATGTGCCACGACTACCAAGCCTGTGCAAGTCCAGATGCAGCAATGAAGACCCAGCACAGCCAGAGATGAAAAGCTAAAACGAGAACGCCAGGAGCGGATGGAGGAACTGTAGCGCCACTTGCAGAGTAGCTGCAACGCAGTTGAGATGGCCTTGTGTATTGAGGAAGTCAGACGGTAAATTAAAAGACTCATTCCCATTCCAGCTCTGCATAAACCTGGCCAATACCCCCCACTGCCCTCAAGTTAAACCTCAATCGTCTTAGTGTGAAAGGCTCCTTATTGGCCCTGCTTCCTCCCAGTCTCCTGACTCCACACCCCCATGGCATCCCCCTCCCCACCGTGATGTCCCCACCCTCACAGCCTGTCTGGGCTGAGTCCTGAGGCCCCACTTCAGTTCCCCAGCTGCCTGGCCCTTCCTTGGACCGGGAAGCACAGAAAACACTGACCTGAAAAGCAGCCTCTCCACGGCTCTAGCTCTTCCTTCCAGCCTCTCTCAGAAGAACCTGGGGAAGCCTGGCTGGCTCGGGCACCCCTCCTACATGCCTTCAGGCACCCAGTGCTTCGCCCATCCTGCCACTGCCAGACCCATTCTCTATCTTCACCCCAGAATGTAGGCTTCCTCAGGGCAGTCAGCGTTCCCTGCTCACCACCAATCCCCAATTCTACCTGTCTCCACAGGACAGTGCACTTCCCTGCTGGCTCAGATGGTGAACAACCTGCCTGCAGTGCTGGAGACCCGGCCTCAACCCCTGGGTCAGCAAGAGCCCCTGGAGAAGGGAATGGCAGCCCACTCCAGTATTCTTGCCCAGAGAAACCATGGGCAGAGGAGCCTGGCGGGCTACAGCCCACGGGGTCACAGAGTTGGACACGACTGAGACCACAGGCAGGCCGCAGCACCTGTGTCCTGGACCCACCCCGATTCTTTTCCACCTGAATTATTACGGTATCTGTACATACTAGTCAGCACCAGAACCCCCCCTCCTGCTGGGGTCCAGCCCCCGCAGGATCCAGCGGAACCTTCAGGAGGAATGGCGTTGGCAAATGAATGAATGAATGAATGAATGAATGAGAGAGGAAAGAATAGAAGCTGATATTGCTTTGTTTACACAGAAAGCTAATAAATCCCCAAGACAAGGGACTTGCTCTGTTCATGGAGGCCACAGGCGCCCTCCCGGTCTCCCGGGGGAGTGAAGACGCAGAGCGCCTTCCCATTCAGGTCTTAGAAGCCCAGGCAGATAAGTGAACACAGAGAGCCTCTATGCTCCAAGGGATCAGCCTGAAAAAGAGAGTAAGAGAGAGAAAGAAAGAAAAATACGGGGAGACCAAGCTTCTTCGGTGAGCAAGGCCCATAACTTTATTTTCAAAATGGACTTTTATACCTTGACTTGTACACAGAGGGAAATGAAAGATGCAAGGTCATGCAGAATCAGCCCAGACACTCCAGCAGTTTTGCCCTTATCTAAGCCAGGATTTTTTCTGCATACCTTTCCCACAAATGATGTTGTGTATATTATCTTCTTGCCTTGGAGGCCTGTGAACATTTTATGACCCTCTTTTGATAAAGGCTGCTCAACCAGAAAACTTTTTTTCCCTTGAAGTGTTTTTTCTTTATATTTCTAATCTATGCCAGCCTCAGAAAGTATCAAACAGGGTTACATTTCTCACGGAGCAAAGGTGCAGTGAGTTACAAGAAAGAACCAATTAGCTCAAAGGACTGATGTGGTTAATTTCAAGGCTGCACTTGTTTTTCTTACATTCCAACTATGTTAACTAATGCACTCCCAGGTGCACAGTGGATAGGGTATATGGGAACTTGGTGGCAAACATTGGCCCAATAATGAAATCCTACACCAGCACTACTCTAATAGTTTTTAACTCTTTGAAAGGCTCTATGTTTTAGGCTTCCCGTGCCTCTCACAGTTGGGAGGCTGTGAACAATCATATGCGTAGCTGCAAGAGTCTGGATAAACCTGCCAAGCAAGCTAGAATGCTAACGAAGGGGGTTTGATTTGAAATACTCCTCTCACGTCCAGGAGACTTATTAGCTAGAGCCCTAATGTTGATATTCTCCAGAGAAAGGTGGTCGGGGATAGCCCCCTGTTAATGTCCGGAGAGCTGGTGAAAGGCACAAAACAGTAAGACAGATTCTGGTTTTGGGGTAGATGCTCGAAGAAGGGGGTTTGATTTGAAATACTCCTCTCACGTCCAGGAGACTTATTAGCTAGAGCCCTAATGTTGATATTCTCCAGAGAAAGGTGGTCGGGGATAGCCCCCTGTTAATGTCCGGAGAGCTGGTGAAAGGCACAAAACAGTAAGACAGATTCTGGTTTTGGGGTAGATGCTCGAGCTGGTCCAGGGAGTCCCTTGAATTCTGATCCGCCTTTGCCTGTCAGATCTTCTCTGCGTGACCTTTGTCATGGGTGGGATCTCCCGTGGTGGCTCCCGGCACCCTCCCCCTCAGAATTCCCAGCTGCCTCTGAGTGGCTCCCAGAGGGCTCTAACCCACACAGGAGCCATGGCCAGGTTCATTCTGGAGAAGGTTCTTGTCCCATCAGCCCCGGACGCTGGTGGGCCTGCAGAAGAGCAGCTCTTCCCACCAGTGACCTGGGCCAATTTCCCACCCCATTTTGGAGAAGGGATAGAAGCCACTCTTGACTACCGGTGCAGAGATATGGGCCAAGTCCATCCACTTCCCCCTGAAAACACACACACACACACCTGAGACTAAGCAAGGAGAGAAACAAAACTCTGTTAAAATGTTAGGAAAAACAAAAGGGAGCCACCACAGACACAAATCCTAACTGCCTCTCGAAGCTGCTACTCAACCTCACCCTCGTGGCAGGTGCCAGCCCTGGTTCCTGACACGGGTCTGTTAGAATCCAGACATCCGGTCACCATCCAGAGCTCTACCCGGGGGTTTAGCCAAACTCACTCACCATCTCAGAGAGGAGAGGAAGCTCTGCTTTCACCTTCTCTGGAGGCTTCTCTCTCCAAATCCTCATTTCCTGTCCCAGAGTCAACCTCCGCTCCCAGAACAGTGGTTAAAACTTTTGAAACTGGTAGCGGTGGGGACTTTGGGCAAGGATGAAGGGAATAAAAGAAGCCAGAGACAGACTCCGAGGATGCCCTGGCCATGCTGAGCCCCCCGCCCAGCCAGGGGCTCCGTGAGGGGTCTGCCATGGTCTCATGTTGTGCCCTCCCAGCCCAATCCCAGTGAGACAGCACAATGAGGGCAGGGCCTCCAGGAGGCGATCAGGCCATGAGGGGAGAGCCCGTGTGGATGGGATCAGTGCCCTTATACAGGAGACCGAGAAAGCTCCCTTGCCCCCTTCTGCCAAGGGAGGTTACAGCTAAGAGACAGCTTAGGAAGGGGGCCTCACCAGACCTTGAATTTGTAGGCATCTTGGTCTTAGAACTGCCAACCTCCAGAACTGTGAGAAATAAATTTCTCACTTATAAGCCTCCTAATTTGTGGCATTTTATTATAGCAGACCAAATAGAATAAGACAAAACCTAGGAGTAAACTGGTGCGTGCACAAATGCTGTTACTCACGTCTGATGTGCTTGTGAGGGTGTGAGGCATGAATGCTTGTACATGTGTAATGTTCATGTGTGTGAGTGAGTGCGGGCTTGTGTTCATGTATGACATCAAATAAAAGATTACGCATTTCTCCATCTCCCTTCTTATTACATTCCCGTATGTCCCAAATTAGAACTTGGGATATGTGGTTCCTTCAACAGGAAATTTCTAATTTGGGAACTGAGCTGCAGAAAGAAAAAGGAAACATTTCCCACTGTTCCATTGTTCTAAATTAAAAATATAAAGTGAAGTGAAATTAAAAACAAACAAGGAGCATTATACATTGCCGGTGAGGGCATAATTTATCACAAGCTGCTTAGATAACAGTAAGTCATAAAAAATATTCATAACATTTGACTGTCTTATTTCCGGGAATTTATTGTATAAAACAATTGGAGATGTTCAGCAACAGAAGAAGGGTACAAAAAAGATAATCATGGGACTTCCCTGGTGGTCCAGTGATTAAGAATCTGCCTGTCAACACAGAAGACACAGATTCGATCCCTGGTCTAGAAAGACCCCAACTTCCACGGGGCAAATAAGCCCATGAGCCACAACCACTGAAGTCCACACGCGCTAGAGCGGTGCTCCACAGCAAGAGAAGCCACCGCCGTGAGAAACCCGGGCACTGAGGCACACAGCCTCCAGAGCGCGCCCATGAGAAACCCGGGCACCGCAGCACGCAGCCTCCCAAGTGCGCCCATGAGAAACCCGGGCACCGCGGCACGCAGCCTCCCGAGCGCGCCCGTGAGAAGCCCGGGCACTGCGGCGCGCAGCCACCCGAGGGCGCCCGTGAGACACCCGGGCACTGAGGCGCGCGGCCTCCCGAGCGCGCCCGTGAGACGCCCGGGCACTGCGGCGAGCGGCCTCCCGAGCGCGCCCGTGAGACGCCCGGGCACTACGGCACGCAGCCTCCCGAGGGCGCCCAGGCACTGCGGCGCGCAGCCTCCCGAGGGCGCCCATGAGAAACCCGGGCACTGCAGCACGCAGCCTCCCGAGCGCGCCCGTGAGAAGCCCTTGCACTGCGGCACGCAGCCTCCCAAGCGCGCCCGTGAGAAACCCGGGCACTGCGGCACGCAGCCTCCCGAGGGCGCCCAGGCACTGCAGCACGCAGCCTCCTGAGGGCGCCCGTGAGAAACCCGGGCACTGCGGCACGCAGCCTCCCGAGGGCGCCCAGGCACTGCAGCACGCAGCCTCCTGAGGGCGCCCGTGAGAAACCCGGGCACTGCGGCACGCAGCCTCCCGAGGGCGCCCAGGCACTGCAGCACGCAGCCTCCTGAGGGCGCCCGTGAGAAACCCGGGCACTGCGGCACGCAGCCTCCCGAGGGCGCCCAGGCACTGCAGCACGCAGCCTCCTGAGGGCGCCCGTGAGAAACCCGGGCACTGCGGCACGCAGCCTCCCGAGGGCGCCCAGGCACTGCAGCACGCAGCCTCCTGAGGGCGCCCGTGAGAAACCCGGGCACTGCGGCACGCAGCCTCCCGAGGGCGCCCAGGCACTGCAGCACGCAGCCTCCTGAGGGCGCCCGTGAGAAACCCGGGCACTGCGGCACGCAGCCTCCCGAGGGCGCCCAGGCACTGCAGCACGCAGCCTCCTGAGGGCGCCCGTGAGAAACCCGGGCACTGCGGCACGCAGCCTCCCGAGGGCGCCCAGGCACTGCAGCACGCAGCCTCCTGAGGGCGCCCGTGAGAAACCCGGGCACTGCGGCACGCAGCCTCCCGAGGGCGCCCAGGCACTGCAGCACGCAGCCTCCTGAGGGCGCCCGTGAGAAACCCGGGCACTGCGGCACGCAGCCTCCCGAGCGCGCCCGTGAGAAACCCGGGCACTGCGGCGCGCAGCCTCCCGAGCGTGCCCGTGAGAAACCCGGGCATTGTGGCGCGCAGCCTCCCGCGAGCGCCCGTGAGAAACCCGGGCACTGCGGCGCGCAGCCTCCCAAGCGCGCCCGTGAGAAACCCGGGCACTGCAGCGCGCAGCCTCCCGAGCGCGCCCGTGAGAAACCCGGGCACTGCGGCGCGCAGCCTCCCGCACGCACCCGTGAGAAACCCGGGCACTGCGGCACGCAGCCTCCCGAGGGCACCCGTGAGAAACCCGGGCACTGCAGCGCGCAGCCTCCCGAGGGCGCCCGTGAGAAACCCGGGCACTGCGGCACGCAGCCTCCCGTGCGCGCTGCAACTACAAAATGCCCATGCGTGGCAATGAAGACCTAGAGAAGCCAAAAATAAAAGTTTTTTAAAGCATAAAAAAATACCACAACCAGAAACAGAATCAGATGTGACATGTGAATGTCTTGTCAGATAAAAGTAAACTTCAGGGCAAAGAAAATAACCAGGTACAGAGAGACATTCAGTTCAGTTCAGTCGCTCAGTCTTGTCTGACTCTTTGCAACTTCATGGACCGTGGCACGCCAGGTCTCCCTGTCTATCATCAACTCCTGGAATTTACTCAAACTTATGTCCATTGAGTCGGTGATGCCATCCAACCATCTCATCCTGTCGTCCTCTTCTCCTGCCTTCAATCTTTCCCAGCATCAGGGTCTTTCCAAATGAGTCAGTTCTTCACATCAGGTGGCCAAAGTATTGAGTTTCAGCTTCAGCATCAATCCTCCCGATGAATATTCAGGACTGATTTCCTTTAGGATGGACTGGCTGGATCTCCTTGCAGTCCGAGGGACATTACATAATGATAAAAAGGTCAATCCACCAAAAAGACACAGAAATCCTAAGTGGTATGCGCCAGATAACAGAACTGCAAAATATTTGAAGCAAAAACTTAAAGGAGACACAGACAATTCCACAATTATTGTTGGAAATTTCAACAGCACTCTCTCAACCAACAGAACTTGATGAAAATCAGCAAAGGTATAAGCTACAAGAACTCAATACCATCAAGGAACAGAACTTTATCACCATTTACCCTCCACCCAACAGTATAATCATTTAAGCACCTACAGATCCTAGACCATATAAACCTCAACAAATTTTAAACAACATGAAATATCACCATATACCTAGAATGGCTCAAACAAAAAACAGAGACAGTATAAGGATGCAGGGAAAATGGATCTCTTCTACATTACTGTCCTGGGTGTTCATTGGAGGGACTGATGTTAAAGCTGAAACTCCAATACTTTGGGCACCTGATGTGGAGAGCTGACTCATTTGAAAAGACCCTGATGCTGGGAAAGATTGAGGGCAGAAAAAGGGGACAACAGAGGATGAGATGGTTGGATGGCATCACTGACTCGATGGACATGGGTCTGGGTGGACTCCGGCAGTTGGTGATGGACAGGGAGGCCTGGCGTGCTGCGGTTCACGGAGTTGCAAAGAGTCGGACACGACTGAGCGACTGACTACGTTACTGGTGGGACCATAAGATGGAAGAGCTACTTAGGAAAATGTTTGACAGATTCTTCAAAAGATAAAAATTTACCATATGATCTGATAATCACACTGCTGGACATTTATTCCAGAGACATGAAAACGAAAGTTTATACAAAAACCCACTTAGAAATGCTCACAGCAGCTCTATCTGCAACAGTCCCCAACTGGAGACAATCAAGATGCCACTCAACAAGGGAGCAGTTAACAAAAACTATGGTACATTCAATCCACAGGACATTCATTTTCGTTGTTGGTGTATAGTTGCTCAGTCATGTCTGATTCTTTATGACTTCACGGACTGGAGCCGCCAGGCTTCTGTGTCCATGGGATTTCCCAGGCAAGAATACTGGAGTGGGTTGCCATTTCCTACTCCAGGGGATCTTCCTGACCCATGGATAGAACCTACGTCTCCTGCATTGGCAGGCGGGTTCTTTATACTGAGCCACCTGGATATTAAAAGTAATATGTNATGGGATTTCCCAGGCAAGAATACTGGAGTGGGTTGCCATTTCCTACTCCAGGGGATCTTCCTGACCCATGGATAGAACCTACGTCTCCTGCATTGGCAGGCGGGTTCTTTATACTGAGCCACCTGGATATTAAAAGTAATATGTAGTCATAGCAAAAACTTAGAGCAACCCATTTGATACATTTTCCCTGCATCCTTATTCTGTCTGTTTTTTTGTTTTAGCCATTCTCCTAGGTGTATTGTGATGCTTCATTATGTTGTTTAAAATTTGTTGGGGTTTGTATGTAGATCTCTTTCTCCCTAATCCTTTTATCCTCTGCAGGATATCTGCCAACAGGTAGATATGTATATTTCCATCTTTTCTGTTTTCTTTCACACACACATATACAACTTATTTCACACTTTTAAAAAAGGTGTTTTTTTTAAACCACAGCTTTGTCAATCTTTACTGACTTAGACTGAACTATTAGTTATGGGAACTTTAAGTACTGGAAGAAACTGGATGAAATGAACATGGGACACCCCTATGTTCTCAATGTAAGTTAAACACACACACCCACACATCAAAATAGCTCCGGTAGTTTTGTTTTTTAATCCCTTAGAAAGGCAAAACGGGGAAGGCAATGGCACCCCACCCCAGTACTCTTGCCTGGAAAATCCAATGGACGGAGTAGCCTAGGGGCTGCAGTCCATGGGGTCGCTAACAGTCGGACAGACTGAGCGACTTCACTTTCACTTTTCTCTTTCATGCATTGGAGAAGAACCCACTCCAGTATTCTTGCCTGGAGAATCCCAGGGACGGGGGAGCCTGGTGGGCTGCCGTCTATGGGGTCACACAGAGTTGGACACAACTGAAGTGACTTAGCAGCAGCAGCAGAAAGGCAAAAACATGGGCCGTATGACTTCATCCTCTGGATGTTACTAAACTGGGGTGAGAAAGGATATAAGAAGAACCAACCTGCACATGGGATTGAGCCAACCAGACTCACTGTGCTCAGAATTTGGATGAAAGACAGAGACTGGCCACTCACAAAGGGATGGAAAGCCCCGTGACGACAAAGTCAAAACCGGCCCCTGGCCATGCCAGTTCAGCGGGCGTCCTCAGGAGAGCAGCGGAGACTGGCAGGCTGCCCGTCAGCGAAGGCACCTTGTGAGTGTATCGCCTTTTAGAACTAATTTGGGTAGTGAAGAGTTTCCTGCTTCTTGCAGCCATCAACTCTAACTAAAACATAGGCTTTGGAAAGGGAGATAAAAAGGCAACAGAATTTCTTCTGCGTTCTAATCTGCTATGGCCCTGTCCTTATACTGCTAAAGTTCAAGACAGCTATCATTTAAACAACCTAATCTTCACCTCCCCCTTCATCTGACAAATCCAAATCGGTGAGACTGGAGTTGAAGTGAGATAAGGTCTCTAGTAAGGAAGGAAATAAGAAGAGCTCGCATGTGAAGGCCTTTTCAGCAGTATACCAGAACCAGAGTTTCCACCCACGGGGGCTCCAAGGTTGAAGGCAGGCACCTGGGATTTAAGGGCTCCCCTGGTGGCTCAGACAGTCAAGAATCTGCCTGCAATGCAGGTGACCCAAGTTGGATCCCTGGGTTGGGAAGACCCCCTGGAGGAGGAAATGGCAACCCACGGCAGTATTCTTACCTGGAGAATCCCACGGACAGAGAAGTTGCAAAGTCCATGGGGTTGCAAAGAGTTGGACACAACTGAGCAACTAACACTTTCACTTTACTTTCAGGAAGGTCCTTTTAGATACAAGATCACAGATAATGCGGAGGTTGGAATTCTTTGATTCATCACTAAGTCGTTAATTACTGGAGGGCAGCAGAGGGATAGGATGTGCAAAGAGGTTTCCATCTCTCAGGATCAAGGGTGAGGGACCCCACCTACTCAGGCTCAGCCAAGAGCCCATCAGAGCAGCAGCAGTCACTTTAGGCTTGGTGGGCCTAGGGTCTACACTGAGTCACATGAAGGCCAAACCACCATCCCCTCACCTCCTGCACTAATTTCCACTTCCAGTCTCCCACTTCAGAATCCCAGCACAATGCAGAGAAGAACAGATACTGGTAGCAGACTGCCTGCGTTCAGTCCTGCTGTGTGGCTTCTCTGTGCCTCAGTCTCCTCATCTGTAAAAGGGGAATTACAGCACCCATCTCGTGGGTATTGCAGGCATCAGGAGGATGGTCAGAGGAATTACCATAATATTGTAGCTTTTGTTTTCTGTCCCATTCCACTGGGTGGTTACCAGAATAAAAGTAAGAAGTTGACTGAAGACATGTTGAAGCAATCCAAAATCTGTTTTTATTTTTAATTGTTTTGCTTAATGGAAAAACAGAACTGTCACAGCAGCTCAGCTCGATACCCCATCCAGCCCAGGGCTGTCCCAGCGTTGGAGCTGAGGACAGGTCTTTCTCCATCAGCGACCTCATCTTCAAAGACTGCTTTCACAGGGCATCAACACGTACCTGTCACCCAAGAACTCAGCTAAAGCCCTATGGATCCTTCTACACTTTTGCCCAGTAGTGTCGCCTTCCGAGGTCAGGGACTCTAGGTCTGTTACGTGATTGGCAGAGGAAAGCTCCTTCTCCACTTCGAGAAATGTGGCTAGAGAAGTATGGAATTGGGGAGCATGATTCTAGGGACTTCAACTACTTCTCCCTTTAGCCCGTCCCTCCAGAGTGCAGCAGAACCAAGGTTCTGACTATTCCCCTTCTCCAGCTTTGGCATCCTTCCCGGTGTATAAGCCAAGCCTCAGGAAATCATTCGTGGGAAGCTTACTAGGACTGAGACAAATGCGGGATGTTTTTTCAGCTTGTCCTTTGGCCCCAGCCCAGGGGGGTCAGCATCTTTCAGAGCAGCCCCCCAGTGCTGACTATAATGTACGCCTAAGTCGTGAACGGGTTGTTCAGGAACCCGCGCTGAGTGACTGCTAAAAGCTTCACACAGGTCTCACAGCCTCGCTGTCCTCAGTTCCTCTTGGTGTGTTACGATCTTACCTGTAAAGTCACCACACCCCTGACCCCGGACGTCTTCTTCACATTTCCTATCTTCCTCCAACTTACTGAATGCTGCCTGAATTTCAGAAAGCAGTCACCTGCCCACTAATGCAAGGATCCAGGCCAATTCTGTGTCAATCACTTCAGAGACAAGCTCAGCAGGAGGTCGGGGCGGGGGCACAGTGTATAACCTGCCCACTCCACGCCTGGGGTGTGCACTGCCCCGGGCCCTGCCTGGACCCCCAGTCTGCCTTGTCTGAGATTCCTCTATACCACAGGCTCCCTCCCAGCTGCCACTCAGACTGGACTGAACACAGGTGGCTTGCTTTGGATATGCACTGCCCCCAGGTCAGGACCCTCACCACAGGTCCAGCCATGGTATGCTGTGGGTCCTCCCTGCCTACAGATACTGAAGAGTCATACGTGGGATGCCTTACACCTAGGATGGAAACTTTCTAGAGTACAACAGGGAAAGAAGCCTGCTCTGGAGGATAGATTCTAAAGCAAATCTAAAAGTACTTTTGCACACTAGTGTCATGAGGAGGTAAGGAAGGGCTCAGGGCTCCATCCTCAGTAATCACTTCTTCAGGGACCTCCACCTCCAGGACTCAGGTTGGTACTGAGCACCCTGCACAGGACAGTCAATGCCGATCATCCTCCCACTTCTGAGCAAGAAGACGAGAATCACACACAGAGCTCAAACAGAAACACTGAAGCATGGCGTCTGTTGTCCTGATGTCAGTTTCACGGGACGAACGGCCGAGATGTGCACTCAGCAGCTGTCCCTGCTCCACTAATGAGCACAGAAATTTCAGGGGCTGGGGCTTCTTTCCTCTGGCCTGGCAAGTTCTCATCTCCAGTCGCATCCACAGCTCCTCAGGTGCCAGATGCAAAGCCTCAAGCCCAGAACGTCTTCATCACTGACGTGCCCTCCAGGCCCCTCTGTCTGCTGTCCCCTTCGTCCTCTTCAGCCTTTCTGAATACAAGAACTGCCCAGACACGATGGAAAAAAGAAAAGCTGGCTCTCTCCTCCCGGCAGCTGCTGTCCCCAGGTCTGGAAGCGGCCAAAGGGACTCAAAGAGGACAGTCTGGCTCTCTGCGCCCTCTCATGGGCTGGGAGTGGAGTCCCCAGCCTCAGCAGGCACTTGGTATCCAGTGTGGCTCCCACGGTGAGTGCTGCCTGGAAAGACCTCTCCCACGACTGTCTGGTGGACAACGACGGACAGAACAAGCCCCCTGGCCTGAGCCGCCAGCTGGGGGGCCGGGATGATCCTTGCCCTCAGCACAGGGCTCTTGACCTCAACTCCTACAGCCCCGGACTACAGAGATGCCTCCTCCTAACTTGGCACGGGGAGGCACAGACTTCCAAGGGTGCTCCTTTATCACGATGCAGTGAGCAGTCTGACACCACTTCCTGGGTCAAGTTACAGCTTCTGACGGGGAAGCAGTGCCTCAGAGTCGTGCCCAGCCAGGCCTGCTGAGGACCTGGAGATTCTGGGAATCAGATCTGTAGCGACTGGGGCACAGGGTCCCGTTGCTGGTGCTGTCACCTTGCCTCGTGATTACACAAGACCCGGAGGTCCAGCCCTGAAGACAGCTGACAGAGAGGCAAGAATGACTGTGTTAAAGAGGTCTTTGGACAAGTGGACAGCTCAGCAGGACCGCACCGCCGCCCAGGCCTCACCGTGCAGCAGCCGTCACCAGCCTGGCAAAGGAAGACATGTGGCACAGTGTCCTCAGGGGGCTGGAGGCAGGCGCTGTGGCAGGAGAGGCAGTGAACAAGGTCAACAGCTTGCCAGGTTAGCACAACCGACCCTCTTCCTAGGCCAGTTACCCCGCCCTGAGAACTTATGCCGAAGCAATAATGCTCGGTGGGGGAAGGCAGAGATACAAGGGCGGGTGTCCTGGCAGCCACCGACTCTGCAGTCAGACAGCCACCGGCACCGCTTCTCGGGCCCGTGGCCTCCATGCTCTGGGCCTCCTTTCCCTCCTCTGTGAGCCAGACACGAGGGCACCCGCTCCCCAGGGCTGCTGTGAGGCTACACACGGGCCGATCTGCACAAAGCGCCTGTGTGTCAACCAGAATCACTGGCTCCTACTATTATGAAAAAAAAAAAGGAAAAGAATGCAGGAAAAAGGAAACGGGTGACTTGTTAAGGGGGACAGAGTTGAAGAGAAGTTTTCCATGACTGCTCTGGCAGTATCACTGCTCTAGGTCGTGTTCATTTTTTAAGTGCTGTGGAGGATGCCGTGAATTGTTCAGCCCTGCAGCTTGGGAAGAAGGAAGTGGAGGGAGTTGTCCTTTTTCCACAAAGGTTCTCCCTATTTCTCTAGTTCTGCCTTTGGAAAACTCCTAAGAGGTCTCTGAGGATGCAGTAAAGTGGAGGGGGTTGGGGGGAGAGGACACAAGTGAGGAGGAATGAGGAAAGGTCTGACAATCAAACCCAGTGGCCCACACGCTGGCCTGGCCCCAGGGCGGGCTGGAATGCACACAGATGAGCTCTGTCCAGACCAGGAGTGCTGGGAGCAACGACCCCGCTGGGCGGACAGTTGGAGGCGGCGTGCCAGCCTGACGAGGGCACTGTGATCACAGTCAAGAAGTCCATTCCCAGGACCCTGACGCAGGGCACCACACTGTCTCCCCTTTCTCCTGCAGCTTCGCAGCTGTGGGGCCGTATAACGGTCCAGTTTCATAAGGAAACACACAGTAAGTACTCATCTCCACCGGGAACAACAGAGATAAATAAGGGCAGAGACCTTAGAGAAGTCTGTCAGTGTTCACAAGCTTTTCTTTTTTAAATTCATTCTCTCCATAAATAGTGCAGTCTATAACCTCCAAATTTAAAAAAGATTATTTTTCAAACTTAAAACCATTATCACACCTTAAAAAGATTAACAATTTCTTAATAAACAATAATCCAGTCAGTGTTCAAATCTCTAATTGTCATATAAACATCAGAAATGGGTGGCTGTTTCTCAACTTTTAGAAATCCATCCTCCCAGAGCCAGAAGAGCTTTCTGAGACAGCCCCTAAATAAGCCCACCACCACAACAGTCACTGACTTCTGCCAACCTCCTCGCTAGACCAGATGAGAAAATGCACAGAGAGGCCAGGCAATCTGAGGACAGAAGGCCTGAGCTTTCCCTGAGGTCATACTATCTGGCAGTCTGAACACTGAAATAACTGTTAAACACTTTCGAATTAGCAAGCCTTAACCTAGAAACACCTCTTTTGTCTAAAAGAAAAAAATCACCACTAGAACCCTCCTAGTAATTGACACACCCATTTTACTCAGCTAAAATTTAAGCTCTCAAGTAAATACCATCGAGTAGAAGTCCTTCAGTTTAGCCATGGAAAAGGATTCTCGCTGACCTCTGCTCTCTTCTCAACTCTAACTAGATTCCCCCCACCTGCCCCCAGCCAGAGCAAGCTGAAGAGGACCATCTAAAAGAAAAGGAACATAACTCGTGAGGCTCTGTCTTCTAGTTGGGCATCAACGTGTCATCAACAAAGGTTAAGACTGCCTGAAAACAGGCCCAAATGGCCTACAGGTCACTTCCATCCAATCATCAAAAAACTGGTAATTTTTGTACTATATAAATGTTTTAGAATATGAGAAAGAAAATGTTTCCCATATTCTAAAACTGGACAAGGAAAGGACATACATCAAAAAGCAAGAGCAGAGAGGAAGAAAACTATAGGCCAATCTTACTAACAGACATAGATGTCAAAACCCCGAGTAAAACAAAAGTAAATCAAGACTAGACTTGCGTTCCCTCTGAAGTTCTTGTTTCTTATATATGTACAATAAAATTTAGGAATGTGCAAAAAATAAAAACAGAATAGGACATACTGAACAAACGCTGAATCTGGAATTCAGACAGTTTGATATTAGGAAATGTTTGAAAGTAATTAATCATTTTAACTGACTTAAAAGAAACAGTTGTGCTCATTCAGTTCATTTGATTCCAAAATGGCATGAACAAATCTTAAAACCCATTATTTATAAAAAGAAAAGAATAAAGGTGATCTTAGGGAACTAGAAACATAACTGGATACTTAAGAACATGCATTATCAAACAATAATCAAATAGTACAAAAATAGGTCAAGGGTACTAACAGGTCCCGTGTGCACAGTAAGTAATCTAGAATGTGAGAGCAGCTCTCTTCAAATGAATGGAAGATGAATGGACTCAGTAAAGTCAGATCCTTATCTCACTTAGAGTGAAAAATAAATTCCAAATGGACTGAACAACTGAAGGTAAGCAAATGAACACAAGTAATGTAAGAGGACACAAACACAGTTTCAGCAAGGGATGATGGGCAGGTTCTGGAGGCGCACGGTGACGGCTGTACAGCAACATGGGTACGGCATGTTTAAAAGGGTAAAATGGTAAACTGTCTGTAAGCAAATTTCACCACAGTTTTAGGCATTAAAATTTTAAAAACATAAAAAGATTATATCCTTCCAGTGGGAAGAGCTTTCTTAAGACACAAAACTTTAGAGTCATAAAGGGAAGAATTTGAAGATTTAACTACATAAACAATTTTTAATGTCTGTTTGATAAAAGACCCAGAAACAAAAATTAAAAGACAAGCAACTTAATACTTCAACAGAAAAAAAAAGATATATATATATATAAGTAACTGACTGGAATAAAGCATATACAATTTGTATAATATATCTGCATATTTGTATAAAGGATAAACATCTGCATATATAAAGTTTCTATGAACTGAGTAGATACAGAATATGACAAGTAATTCATTAAAGACACAACTTCATAAGTAATCAGGAAAATGCACATTAAAACAATTTCATTTTTCACCTATCAAATTAGTAAAATTAAAAATACTGATTTTCATAATCAACAAGGTGGAGGAAAAGAGGTATTCTCATCTCTGTGGTTTGAACTGTAAATGAACAAACCCTTCTGAAGGACAATTAGTCAGCAGCTAGCCAGATGTTCTGGGAAGTCCCATGCATAGAGGAGTCTGGCAGGCTACAGTCCATGGGGTCATAAAAGGGTCAGACACGATTTACTGGCTAAACAGCAGCAGCCGCATGTTAGATGTACAGGCCCCAGCTTACCGTCTCCAGCCTACAGAAATCTCCCAGAGGTATACGGAAATTGTGAACAAGGGGTAGTCATCATACCAATATTTGCACTACTGAAAAACAAAACGTAGCTCTCTAACAGGAACTGGTGAAACGCACTTTAGTCCATCAGCCCAGGGAAGCACGATACAGCCACCGACAAGAAACAGACAAGTCCCCGTGGAAAGGACAGGGAAAGACCCCATGTGTTTCACAAACCAAGGCTAGTTACAGAACGGCCCTATTCTGTGGCCTAATTTCTGTCAAAAGAGTAAAACAATGAATTTTGTAGAAAGAAGAGTCTAGAAAAATGCCTATCAAGCTACCAACAGGGGCTATCATCCCTGGGAGTGGTATCATGGGAAATTTTCACTTTATAAATTATTTTATTTCTATAACTTTTGGATTATTTAAAGTAAGTGCAATCACTTTTGTAATTAAAAAGAATAGAGAATAAAATAAATCACCTGCGCCTCTCTGCATGAAGCCAGGGTAACCACCTCTGAGCAGTACTTTCCCCTGGCGAGGCTCAGGTGGGAGGGCACCGGTGCCCAGTCCCAGGGCAGGGTTGGCCTGGCAGCAGTCAGGGGACTGGCTAGGCCTCAGCCATGGAAGCTGCACCCCAGGGCCCCACACAGGAGGCCTCGGCTGAAACCGGATGCTCGAGGAGCGCGCATGCACTGCCGGAGTCAGGACTTTCTGTTGTTAACCTCTGATTGCTGGGTGGCCCTCAGGTCACGATTTCAAGTTAGAAACATTTTACTTGAAAAGGTCACAGTGGAAATCAGATCAGCTAAGAGAAACTGATGCTGTCTTCCTATGTAAGAGCTATAAAAACCTAGCTGTGCCCTGAAAAGACAATGAACACAAAGGTCTGGGATGGCCCAAGGCTGGAGAGTCAAATACAGAACGTCACCACTTTGCTCCTACGTAACCTCCGGACGGTGGAGCCAAGAACAGAGCAGAAAAAGGCGGAGGGGGAGGAAGACGACCGCTGACCCGGCGCTGAGCACAGCTCACGTTCAGTCCTCACACAGTCCAGGGGAGCTACAGAGAAGCGGCCGCAGAGAGGCCCGCGGCTCCCTCAGCCTCAAAGCTACAAGCTCCAACCAGCAAGGCCCTACTGTCCCGCACAGGCAAGTGTGCTCAACAGTTCTATAACAACCTAAAAGGGAAAAGGATCTGAAAAAGGGTATAACTGAGTGTGCGGTACGCCTGAAACGAACACACTGTACCATCAACTATACTTCCAAAAAATAAAACCCAAAACCCAACCACAGTACCAAAGCCACAAACTCCGAGATTGGAGGTGCAGCGGGCCTGCCGACCAGCCCAGCTCCCCCAGCCAGCCAGCCAGCCAGCTGGGCCCCGCCGCCCAACGCTGGGCCCATGTCCTCAGTCTTCCCAGACAGACTCACCTGTGAGTTGGAGGGCAGTGCCTGGGAGGCGGGCTCCTCTGACGGGGCTGCTCCTGTGCCCATGGAGCTCAGCGTGGTGATCCGGCTGGGCTGGCCACGCAGGGTCAGAGTGATGGTGGTGGGGACCTTCAAGCCTGAGAGAGACAGAGAGGGGCAGGCAGGCTTTTTTGGTCCCAGCCTCCACTTCCCTTTCCTGGAGCATCCCCCTGACCCCCCATGTGACACTCCTCCACCCGGCCTCCCGTCGTGGTCTCCTCCCCAGCTGGGTCACCTAAGCCCTGTCAGTCAGTCCAAAAGCAACAGGAACAGCCTGTGTGCTCTCACGTTCCCTGGAATTGGAACCACAGAGCTGAATCCCGAGAGGTCAAGGCCAGGACCCTGTGGGGCTGGGTTCAACATCATACCTTGCCCATGCAAGGTGGGGACGGTCTTGGGGGAAGATCCCCACAGTTCTCATGAGAGACTCACCTGATGCTTGGTTAGAGATCTGAGCCAGGCCAGGGAGGCTGCTTGCTAACTTAGCAAGACCCCCATTGGCCAGCAGCTGGTGGATGGCTGTGGGCTTCCCACCGGGAGCGGTGCCCAAGGAGGAGAGGGCAGTGGCCACAGGGACGGCGCGGACAATGCTGCCGGCGCCCGTGGAAACGGCGCCCAGGCTCTGCGCAGGGGTGGGCAGCTTCACACTGGCGGCCTGCAGGCACAAGCCCGGCCAGTCAGAAGTTGCAACAGTCCAGTGTGGCGGGCCCGCGTGTATGATACCTCCCCAGGCACTGAGCGGCTACCCCACGCAAGGCACTCTGCCAGGCATTTCCACATATTCTCTTCTTTAATCCCCACATCAGCTCTGGGAGGGAGGTACTATCATTATCCTCATTTTACAACCAAGAAAGCAAAGAGACATAGAGATCTAGAAACTGTCACTAGCCTCTGGTAGTGCCCCGCTGTGCAGTCAGAGGCTACCTGTCCCTGACCCAGTGTCCCTGCCAGAACCAGCTAAGCTGAGGAGGCCTCCTCCCTTCCCGCCCTGTCCCGCCCAGGGGAGGCAGACGTGCACCTGCGGGGCTGGCCCGGGAGAGGGGCTGGCCGGGAGGCCAGAGGCCTTGCTGCTGATGTCCTGCAGGCTGAAGCTGAGGCCCTGGAGAAGGCTGCTGGCTGACGCGGCCCCTAAGGGAGGACACGAGAGACGTCAGCACGGGCTGGGGCACCTTCTCACGAGCAGCTGTGCCCGCCACCCTCAGTGACCAACTGAAACACTGACACTCTTTCCCCTGGACATTTCCGGTGCCCACAGAGAGATGCCAGAATGCACGCACATGTGCCGGACGCCCACTATTCCTGACACACTGTCTTGGATTCACTCTGCACATCTCAGCCAGCTCCAAACCACCTGGCCTGCAATCTGAATGGGTTCAGTAACACCAAGGAAAACATGGGCCCACTTGCAAGCCAGAAGAATCCCCAATACCTGACTTAGACTTCACATTACACACAGTCCAGTGGCCCGAGAGCCAAGAGGAAGGTCCTCTGGAAGAACGGGGCACCCTGCTGGGCTCAAGCAACTAGCCTTTCAATGCAGGGTGAGGGGACCAGCCTGGCAGAAACACGTCTCATTCTGCTGATGCCCCATACAGTACCATTTCCAGCTTTATTCAACCAGACATGCTGAAAAACACCGACACAGCTGGAAACCTACCTGCTATTTCTCCTTATGGCAGCCGTCCCCAACCTTTTTGGCACCAGGGACTTTTCGTGGAAGACAACTGGAGCGGGGGCAGTGGGGATGGTTCAGGCAGTAATGTAAGCAATGGGAAGTGGCAGATGAAACTTGGGTCTCTAGCCAACAGCTCACCTCCTGCTGTGGGGCCCAGTTCCTACCAGGTCACTGACCAGGACTGCCAAGGCCTGCAGGTTAGGGACCCCTTCCTTACAGTACAAGAGACATCACCTGCAGACTAGGACATTTACTCCCTGCAGATGTTAAGGCCCCGAACTCCCCCACCTCAAAGTTAACTCCCGCTCCATGCCAAGTCTCTAATAAGCCTGAGACCCAGCTCCACAGTGCTTTCCCAGGGCCACCCTCCAGCAGCAGACAGAGAGACGTGGCTGGGAGGTGGGGGTGGGGGGTGCTGAGTTAGCAGGTACCTGGGAGGGAGCCGCCAGGAGACGGGGCCACCAGGCGGCTCTGGAGTGTGTGCAAGGCACTGGGCGAGGCGCTGCTGGAGACCACTGAGGATGCCTGGCTGGCTGAGACGCCCCCTTCAGAAGCACTTGACCTGGAGACAAAGACAGGAGCTCCGTCAGCTAAAGGTCCCTGGCAGTGCCAGGAGGGTCCAATGGGGGCCCAGCAAGGCTTTCAGCAATGGACGCAAGGCTGGAGCTTCGGTGTCTTGTCTCACCTTCTGAATCCAGCCTCCAGTCCCTCTAAGCCAGGCCTAAAGGAAAGACTTCAGGTCTTGAAGCAAGAGCTACAGGACACTTTGTAAACTTTAAGTAAAAGTCAACCCTGAGTTGACTCAAGGGAAAAACACCCGACTCAGAAAGAAGTCACGTTCACAGGACGGACAGACTCCAGAATCCACTATCTTCTAAAGCACTCACTGGACCCTGAGAAGAGGTGAAGGGAAAGAGGGGGACAGACCAGCAGACAGACTTACTTGGCTGTGGCGAGAAGCCCAGTGAGTTCTGTGGCCCCTGTGGACACCTGTCCCAACGTCATGGTGAGGGGCTTCCCTCCTGAGGCTGCAAAACAGAAAACCCCGAGGCCGCCGGTCAGTCCGGACTGGTGCTGACCTTTCAGGGTCCCAGAGTCCAGGCTAAATGCAAAATATATAGAAAAGACTGAAAGACGAAAAAGGAAGGATAACTCTACGTTAGAGTGGGGAAGAGTTGGTGGTTATCTTTTCCTTCCATTTTCTAAACTTCCTGGAATATTTTATCATCTTTAATTGAAAGCAAAAGAAAACAATGGTACGACGCTGTGAATGACCCCCAGCTCCCTCTGATCCTTGTCCTGCCCCTCTGATCCTAGCTCACTGCCCACTCTCCCCCATGTGCAACCCTTGCTGTCTTTCTCTGGGCGCCTGCTGCGCAGAGGGAGAGGAGCCGCCACCCAGCAAGTAGCCGCTAAGGGGGCAATGCTGTGTCTCTGGGACGGTTGTTATTTAAGCAGGCCGAGACACTCACCTTCTGGAGCACCCCCTGAGGAAGGGGCGCAAGGCCCTCCAGCTGCATCCCCTTGGGAGATGAGGGACACCTTGATCTTCGGCCGCTTGCAGGTCTTACTGCCAGCAAGGGGACTGGAGGGATGGTGCCGCTTCAGCTGGACCCTGAGCTCCTCTTTCTCAGTCTCCTCGGTTTGTTCTGATGAAATAGGAACTAAGACATGGAGCTACGGTGAAGTTCTCCACGATCCAGAGAAGCCCGACAGACACTGATGACCGGGACCAGCATCGGCATGGCCGCGTGGGAAGAACCGGCCCAGCGTGTCCACAAAGAAGGCCACTCCTTCAAGCCCACATATGTTCATCTCCACAGTGGCCCTCTCCGAGGACAGTCCCCTCCCCTCCCCTGTCCTGGGCTCGGAGGAAGGAACTCTGAGTCGGTGGAAACAGAAAGGAGATGCCATCCTGACTCTGCCGAACAAATGGGACTCACCACAGTGGACCTCAGCAGGGATTCCCGGACTCATAGACTGTGACAGGCCTCCCGCCCTCCCCGTCAGCTGGAGGTCAGCCAACGTGTTCTGCACAAGCAAAGAGGAGCAGGCTATTCCGTCCTCCCTACAAGGCAGATGTCCCCAGACTCTGAGTCCCCTCAAGGGCCCAAGGCTGAGGGTCTGCCTGTCAAACGCTGACCATGGGAAGGATTATCACCAGGACTCCAGGCTGGCTTTGAGTAACTACTAGGAGCAGGGGCATCATAGCTGAGACTACTTTACAGTTCTGACCCTGAAGTAACAGGGCAACAGGCGCCCACGTCACAAGCTAGTCCCCAAGTCAGTGGTAACAGGACTGAGAAAGGCCACCCTGTCCACCAAATCCAACAGACACATACTGCACAGAGCAAAGCCTCCCAGACGCTTAAGTTATCCTTCAGCCTTGCTCACAGGTCCCCTCCTCTTTTCACTTAGAAGCAAGCCCAGTCCTTCTCAGCACAGGCAATCAGGGGCGGAAAGGCAGGAGGAAGGAGACAGAGGGCTGGACTCACACGAAAAATGGGAGGTGGCAGTGACACGGGGAGGCTGGTGTGGGGCCACAGGGAACCACTCCAGACCACAGTGAGGCCACAATCAGCTGAAAGGAAAGCCTGCTTAGGGGATGGACGCATTGACCAAAATCAGCACAGGAAGGAGGGCAAAGGAGAAAGGAGACATAGTTATGCTCCTCAGTGCTTGCACAGACCAGGATGGAAGCAGGAAATGAGGCAAGGAGTAAAACACAGGGAGATGCAGGCTCGCAGGGAATGGCCCATAGGCAGGCGCGGGAGCAGCAGAGCCAACCACCACAGTGAGACCCGAAGGGGAAAACCACCATGAGAGGCAGTGAATGGGGGAAAAGCAAAGACTATGGAGTAAGCCAAAGGACAGCAAAGAGAAAAGAAGAGTGAGGAGAGAACAGGGGGCATCAGAGACAAAAGAGAAGCAGGGCTGGGGAAGAGAGGAGCGGGAGGAGCAGAGAAGCAGAGAGCGGAGGGTGCAGGCGAGGAGAGAGTGATACTCACCAAAGAGACAGGAGGAGGTGCCGGGAGGAAGAGCTTTCCTCACCAGCATATTTTGTTTCAGAAAAGCAGCAAACTGAGCTGGAATGAATCAGAAAGAATTACAGGATCACAGCCAGCCAGAGAAAGGAGAAAGAGAGAGGGAGTAAGAAAAGGTATGAAAATGTTCTGAAAAATGGTCAACAGAGGCTTTTCCTGGGATTACTGATGAATTTGAAACCTGATTCTGCCACTTAGCAGCTCCTTGGAGTCATCCATAAACTGAAAATAATGCATGTCCCTGCCTCATGGGGCCACTGCCCAGATTCCATGAGCAACAGCAAGTCAAGTGCCAAGAGGAGGGCGAGGCGCCTGGCGAGGGCCCAGGAACCCCAGCTGTCCTCACCCACTGCCTGCGAGCTCTGCCTGTGCCAGGCAGCCATGCTGCGGCTCTCCTCCGTGCCGCTCTGGGTCCCATTCTGCACCCAGCTCCCAGTCAGCCTTGCAGGCCTTCTGGCCTTGACTAGTCATTGCCTCCAGAAACATCACAAACTGCTGTCTCTCTCTTCATCAAAAGCCGAGGGGACAGTGCCCACGTGACTCTGGCCACCACTGGGGACGGCGCGGGTCACAGAGAATCCATGTGGACCTCAGTGGGCTGGCCTCTTTTTGTGTCTCCATTGATCTACTCACACTCACAGCTACCTCTGGGCAACCCTGAACGAGGCCTGGGTTTACGTCTTGACCCTGTGGCTCCACTACAAGAAACGCAGCCAAAGAGTCTGTCTGCTCGACAGCCACCTCTAGCTGCCACCTCTTTCCCAGCTGGAGACTCTCAGATGATACCTGCTCTTGGCCCAGGCCCAAGAGGCCTCACCTCAGGACTGCTGACTCAATCAAAGTGGGGCAGGACGGCTTCTTACATCATGGTCACTGCTTTCCAGACTCTTAATTTTAACTGAACAAGTATTTCCCAGCCTAATTGAAAACCTATCTTCAGAGATTCCTGAAAAACATCACTGGAAGTCCCAGTGTAGGAATCTTAACTCTCCAAGGGCGGGCAGGAGGCTTTGGAGCTGCCCTGGTATCTGATGAGCACGGCCAGCCCTGTCTGCAGGACCCGGAGAGCTCCCAGACTGCAGGAAAGGCTGGGCCTGAAGAGCAGACACAGCTTCCCCAACTGGGAATCAGAAAAAACATCGAGGCCAGTATACATGGAGTCGGCTCACGAAGGAAACTTGCCCGAATGCCAAGACGGGGCTGTAACTAGTGGAGCACACAGTCACACCAACACACAGACCTTGTGTCATAGTTTATCCTTGAAAGCAGCCCTCAGTATTTATTCCAACCTAATTCTGCATGGACAGATATGTCTCGAAAAAGCGGCAGGTGCCAATACTTTTCCACTGCCACACGACGTCAACTGAGAAGGCAGAAGCCAAGAGAGGCCCCTGGGCCAGGCGGCCGCACCTTGGGCTTGTCTGTGGGTCAGCACAGCCTCTGTCCGCTGCACGTGTCTCTTCAGCAGCTGGGTGCTTCCAATCTGACTGGACTTCTGGGAAGGGGCCACTGTGGTCACTTTGGTCTTGGGACTGGAGGTGGGGCTGCTGGATACACTGGAGAGATCCTGAGTAGATTGAGGACAAGGGCCAAGTCAAGGTCGTTTGGATGGACTGTCAATCATCAAGTCCCCTTGGAGTTCCCCGGTCAGGGATTCCCCCTGTAGGAACTCCTAGGCCTGGCAAGGCCAGCAGCCTTCCCCGGGAAACACAGGAACCCACGCTGCTAACTCCCCAGCAATAGCGCCCTCTCTCTGCCTGCATTACCTCTGAACCCGAGGGGGAGGCAGGCAGCTTGGCAGCTGGCGACGCAGGTCGACTGCCCCGCTCCGAGACCTCGAAGGCCAGATCTCTGCGGGCCACGTCTCGGGGCTTCTTCTTCTTCTCGGCATCCTGATCCCGAGGCTCGGAGCCGACGTGCCCCTCGGTACGAGTAAGTACCCCGGTCAAGAAGTCTACGATCTCGTCCTGGGGGAAGGAGAAGCCCAGGCCTCAGGAAGCTCCCCAGCAGTTTCTACTAAAATGGAGTCACCCCAGCTTTGAAACCAGTGTGCTGTCCCTCCTGCTTCACAAAGCCCGGCACAAGCCCTACACTCAGCCAAGGACCCGCAGGAGCCCAGGCCCTGTGCCCAGGGTGTGGGGTGGCGTGCTGGGCGGTCACACTTCACTCTTCAGTGAACCCTTCCTCCCCACCCGCTTGCTCACATCTTCGATCATTACTCTCCTTCTCCCTCCCCTCCCTCTTTTCTTATGACTTGGGTCCCCCAAAGGCCCCAGGGGATACCCAATCCTGCACAGAGTCGGGAGGATGCTGCCAAGGAGACAGCCTAAAAGGTTACAGACAGACGAGCCTAGCTGAGAACCCACAGAAAGCAACTGTGCACCTGAATGCACCTGTCCACCATGCTCTGTGTCAGCCCTTCCGATTTCTTCTTTGCTTTGCTTATTCTAAGAGACAAAAAAAGAGGAAGTATTTACTTTCCAAACATTCCACAGTAACAAATGTAAATAAGAATGGCTTTCTCTTCTGTGTTGGATCTTTTCTAAACCTAAGAAGGAAGATAATGGTAGCCCACAACAGGTCTGCAACCCCTCTGAACCTCAGTTTCCACATCTGCAAAATAAGGAACCCTAATACCTCCCTCATGGAGTTGTGGGGATGACACAAAGCAACACAGGTAACAAACCAAAGAAAACACGGAAGGTACTTGGGACTGTTCACTCCAGGAGTCCTATACCTACGGCTTCACAGGTCAACTCTATCTGATTGCTAAGACCTCATCTTGAGGTAGCCCAAGACAGTTCCAAACCCTGAGACTTCTAGGTGCTGTTGAAATGATATTACCAGGAAAGGTGGCCACAGGTTAGCTCTAAAGCGATCAGAGAAACCGACCACCGCTGGCTGCACTCTCCTCTTGGAAAGGCAGACTTAAATCCCCTGGCTTCTGCCTGGGGTCTCAGCAGAGACAGAAACGGCACCAAGTGACAAGATGAAGAGCAACATCCTGGGCCTCCACACCCTGAGGCCCCAGCTCACTGGTGTTCGGCCTCTAGCCCTGTCGTGTAGCGCGCTCGCATCAGAGAAGAGGGCACCAAGTCCCAGAAGTTAAGCGATTTACCCAAGCAAAGGAGCCAAGGGTCAAGCTGAGGTCCCCTGACTCTCAGTCCAACGCCCTCAGCGCCACGCAAACATGTCTCACAAGCAGCCTCACAATGCGACTCTAACGAAAGGTGTTTTCACCCCTTCCACTCCCTCACCATGACTCAACAGTCTATTCTCCTACAGGTAAGAATGTCTGAATTAATAAGAAAGAATGTATTTACAAGCAAGCATTGCCCTGAGCATCCAAGGATTAGACTCTAGGTCCACAAGAAGCTGTCAGATGACAAAGGCCAGGAGGGCTTCTCGCCAAAGGATCTCTGGGTAAGAAAGTGGCAAGACAGGTGGGAACAGGCACTCCCTCTAAGCTCTCCAGGAAAAACATTCATAGGAAGCTAACACATAATAGCTAATACAGCATCACATGAGAGAGCATGTGAGAAAGGAGGCCGATAAAGGACACCCTCTCTTTTTCAGTACATTTCGTGAAAGTGTAACTTAAGGCCCCGCTGGCAGACCCTGAAAGGGAAGAATGGCCATCTCAATGACTAAAGATGCCCCCTTAAAATCGCTTCCAAACTCTGGTTGTTTATACATCAAAATATATAAAAGGATGCCTATGACAAATAAAATCTTTGTTCAAATTCGTCCTCAGTATTACTAGGAAGAAAATGTAAAGAAATGCCTACCCCAGTGAAAGCCCAACGGCAAAGATTATGATTACAGTATCTTGAGATATCTTCTCCCCTCAAGAAGACTACCAACTACAAAGGGAAAAACAGTAACTGCAGAGGAACCTGGCAGATGCCACCCTAACGACGTGATCAGTGGTGACCTCGCCAGCAGCAGGACACAGCAACATCACGCAACCCCGAGGATGCACGCAGGGCACACGAGCTCCGTGGCATTCCTGCCAAAGGTGTGCCCGCAACCTAATCACGAGACAACGTCAAACCCTAAACGGAGGAACAGTCTACAAAACAGCACTCTTAGGAAGCGTCAAGGTCATGACAGATAGGCTGAGGAGCAGCCATGTTAGAGGAGGCTGAGGAGACACAGCAATTGGCAGCCACGTGCAGCCTGGACTCGGCCCAGGACTAGACGAGCATCAGTGACACAGTGACGAAACGCGAGTCTGCAAACTAGATTACAGTATCATACCCATGTCAGCTTCCCAGCTTTGACAATTACTTTTGGTTATGCAAGATGTTAACATTTGGGAAATTTGGGTGAACAGTATGTAAAATTTTTTGGTACAGTTTTTCCAACTTTTTAGAAGTAAGCATCTTTCCAACACGGCACTCTGGCAGCTCCCGGGGACCCTACCCACCTGAGATTGTCATCAGCTCCCCCAACCACCACCAAGCTGTTCTCCGCCCGAATCTTCTCCCGGAAGTCCTCCATGGCTTCGGGGTGGCACTGCAGGGAGTTCTGACCAACGACAAACAGGACTGGAGTCTTCATATCCAAGAGGGGATCGTCCACATCCTGAGGAGGTCCGGTTTTACAGTCAGCCAGTTGATACTTGCTCAACACTGCCTGGCAAGCCCACTCAAGAGAGCCCCCCGGGTAGCCGCGGCCCCTGAGCAGCAGCCTGGGAGGGGCAGGCTGCTACTCCTGTCCTCCCACCGGCCGGTGGCCCGGCGCCCACAGGCTCCGCGCTTACCCCTCTGGGGCCGTCCACGGTAAGCAGAGGAAACCCAAGGCAGACAACGGCAGTGACATACTCCATCACCGACACCTGCAAATAATGGCATGGCCTGCCTCAAGGCCAACTGACTTTCCCACAGCTACAGCCTACCCAGAAGCCAGCGGCCAGTCCCACCTCCTCCCCGGTTCTAACTCCCAGGTGATGACACGACCCCCGAGGTGATGACACAGGTGTACCAGCCACACAGTCGGGCAGTAAGAGGACAGAACACAGGACATCTGGTTACACCAGCAGCCCCCACCGAGAGAACTGGGGCCCTCAGGGGACCCCACCTGAACCTCTGCGAGGATGGGAAGTTTAATGCTTCCATCGTGGGAATGTGCAAGGCTTGAGTCCTTCCTTTTTCCTCCACCAAGAACAAATGCAACCAAGAGAACACAAATGCCGCTCTTGTCCCTTATGTGCAGAAAACCTCTCCCTTTTGAAATTAATAGACAGTGCCCAGTTCATTTCAGTTCAGCCGCTCAGTCGTGTCTGACTCTGCTACCCCATGGACTGCGGCACGCCAGGCCTCCCTGTCCATCACCAGCTCCCGGAGTTTACTCAAACTCATGTCCATTGAGTCGGTGATGCCATTCAACCATCTCATCCGCTGTCATCCCCTTCTCCTTCCGCCTTCAATCTTTCCCAGCATCGGGGTCTTTTCAAATGAGTCAGTTCTTCACATCAGCTGGCCAAAGTATTGGAGTTTCAGCTTCAAGGTCAATCTTTCCAATGAATATTCAGGACTGATTTCCTTTAGGAGAGACTGGTTGGATCTCCTTGCAGTCCAAGGGACTCTCAAGAGTCTTCTCCAACACCACAGTTCAAAAGCATCAATTCTTTGGCACTCAGCTTTCTTTATAGTCCAACTCTCACATCCATACATGACTACTGGGAAAACCATAGCCTTGACTAGACGGACCTTTGTTGCCAAAGTAATGTTTCTGCTTTTTAACATGCTGTCTAGCTTGTTAAAAACTTTTCTAACTTTTCTTCCAAGGAGTAATCATCTTTTAACTACACACTAAAATATATATAAACAAAATACTTGGTGTTTTTTTCAAAGTAACCGGAGGAAGCTCAAAGTGGGCAGAGGTAAGATGAAAAAGACCTTGGCTCTGAGCCGACTACTGGTAGGGCTTAATGAGGAGCCCAAGGGGTTTATTACACTAGTCTATCCTCCCTTTAAATTTCTGCTTAACATTTTCCACAATAAAGTTAAAAAACAAAGCTTGTTTCCCACAGTTTAAAATCCAAGTATGCAGGCAAAGCATTCAGTACAGTGCCTGGCTCAACAGTAGCCATCTGCAGCAGCAGCACCAGCTGATTCCCCAGATAACCTCTGAATAAGAAGAGGTTACTTACGTGACAGGCCACCAGAGCTCCTGTATTCCAGCCAATCAAGATGATGGGCTTGTGGGGGAAATGGCTGTGAATCTTTGTGGGGAGAAAAAGAAGACAGTGAGATAGGAGGCCGCAGACGGATGCAGAATGCTGGGTGAGCGGCAGTGAGCTGACGGAGGAGCAGCCTCACCTCCAGCACTTTGCTTCTCAGGGCCCCGATCATGTGCTCCAGACACTGCAGCACTCCCACTCCACTCCCACTGTTCAGCAGGTGGGTGGCGACAGGGATGACCTGAAGGAAAGAGAGGGGCTGCCGTGCCATGAGCTCAGTCTCTGCTCTTCTCTCCAGTCTGCTTAGCCTCCCCTGACCCCTCCAACCCCGGATAAGCACCATCAGCAGTCCAGAGACTTGGAGGATGCACCACATTCAAGTCCATCCATCACGCATCTCGGCCCCCGCTGCTTGTACACGAAGGAGTTTACCAAGTGCACTGAGCACTGAGCATCTGTCTGCCTCTCGAGCCGCCCCCGTCCCCCACATACCTTGCCTAGGCAGGACAGCTGAGACTGCCAGAAGCGGTGGCGGCGTGAGGTGGGGAACACAGAGCTGGACGGCCCAGAGGAGGCGATGAGGAGGAGAGGAGAGCCGGGGAGTTTGCCCTACAGAGTGAGACCCCATCAGAAAGCCAGTGAGGGAGGGAGGCTCCCCCACGGAACCCCAGGTACCCCATGACCTGTCTTATCCTCACCAATGCCGATTTGCTCAGGAAACTATGCTAAGCGTGACACTCAGCCATTTATTAGTGAACATAGTTACACACGCCATTTATTATCCTCTTGCCAAGGTTCTGAGACTGGAACCTAAAATAAATTCATAGTGAAGTCCAACGTACTGGTTTGTTATGAGAAAGCACCCCCACGGCAGGGTCCCAGGGCCTCTTCAGTAGCAGGGACAAGGCCTCAGCTCCTGCAGCCCCAGTCTTTGTGTTGGAGGACACAAGCATCCGGTCAATCAACGTGGGGATCTAGAAGCAAGGGAGAAAGAAGACGTTTCCAGTGTGAGGCAGGAGACCCCACTACCGGGGTCAGGCGGGAGGACACAGCCCCACTGTGAGCCAAGGGCAGAGTCCAGCGACGTTCCTCACAAGAAAAAGTACAAACAAGTGGATGGCTAAAAATACACCCTCCATCATTAAATGTAAATGGATACAGTCCTTTGGAAAGCAATCTGGTGATATGCATCGAGAGACTTAAACTTATTCCTATCCCTTTCCTAAAACTGTATCAGAAACGCACGTGCGCGCACACATACACACACACAGAGGGGAGGGGGTAAGCAAAAGATAAATTCATTCTCAGCAATAGTCAAGAGGAGAAGCAGCATCGAGGCAGGCACAAGAAGTGGCTAGGCACGTTACATACAGGATCAGATCTTGTGGGCCAAGTTAAAATGCTTAGAACCGTCTCCAATGACAGAGGAAAGTCCCCTGCTAAAATGCTAAAGGTAAAACAGAAAAAATAAAAATCACCTCTAATTAAGAAAGATACAATAAGAGAATATGCTAAATGTTAATAATAAACTTACGGAGATATGAAGAAGCTTTTTCCTTTCCTTCCATGTTTTCTAAATTTCCTCAACAAACATCAATTGATTTTGCAAGTTAAAAACAAAATAAAATTCTGCATTTTCGTCTAGTATACTGCCTTCAAGCTCCAAGCAATGTAGCCTACTATGCAGTGTATACAGCTGACCCTTGAAAACCATGGGCCTGGAACACTAACCACCCCCAACGAAGCTGAGAAATCTGAGTGAGCCTAGTCTGCTCTCCGTATCAGTGGTTCCACATTATACCATCACAATTTACCAAAAATGTGACCTCAAAGATATGTAAATATAGATTACAGACTTGCTGATGCTTCCACTGAAAAGAAATGTCTGTGTGAACCTCAAACTGCCCGCAGAAAGTCAGAATGTCCACAATTAAGAGAAGGCCCCGCTCACCACAACCAAGGAAAACCCCAGGCAGCAAGAAAGACCCAGCCCAGCCGGAAACAAGTACGTTTTTTTGAGAAATAAGAATAAAAACTACTATGGTGATGCAGGTGGGAAAAGTTCAGTCCGTAGCTAACATCAAACTCAACAGTGAAAAACTGAAAGCTTTTCCTCTGGGATGAGAACAAGACAAAAATGCCACTCTCGCCATTTTTATTTAACACAGTACTGAAAGTCCTAGCTAGAGCAATCAGGCAAGAAACAGAACTAAAAGGCATTCAAATTAGAAAGGAAGAAGTGAAACTACAGATTTGCAGATGACATCAAATTACATACAGCAAACCCTAGACACCAAAAAACCCACTAGAGTACACGAATTCAGTGAATTTGCAGGATACAAAATCAATATAGAAAAATCTGTTGCATTTTTAAATAATAATGGAGAATATGCTCATTTACAATGCATCAAAAAGAATTAAATAGCTAGGAATAAATTTAACTAGGGCTTCCCAGGTTAAATTTAACTAAGGAGGTAAAAGGAATGAGAACATCTTATCTGAAAAGTGTAAGACAGTAACTGAAGAAACTGATTAAGACACAAATAAATGGAGATAATCTATGCTCACAGATCGGAAGAATTAATATTGTTAAAATGTCCATTCTACCCAAAAAGCAATATATGTACAAATTCAATGCAATCCCTATCAAAATTCCAGTGGCATTTTTCACAGAAATAGAACAAATTATCCTAAAATTTGTATGGACCCACAAAAGGCCCTAAATAGCCAAAACAATCTTAAGAAAAAGGAACAAAGCTAGAGGCATCATGCTTCTCGATTTCTAACTATCTTGACAAAGTTACAGTAATCAAAACAGTCTGGTACTGGCACAAAAACAGATGCACAGAAGAATGGAAGAGAACAGTGAGCCCAGAAATAAACTCACGCATGTACGGTCAATTAACTTATGACAAAGGAGCCAAGAAAACACAGTGGGGAAAGGACAGTCTCTTCAATAAATGGTATTGAGAAGACTGGATAGCTACATGCAAAAGGATGAACTGGACCATCGTATTACCTTATACACAAAAATTAACTCAGAATGGATTAAAGATTCTGAATGAAGATCTGAAACCATCAAACTTCTACAAGAAAACATAGGCAGTAAGCTCCTTGATGTCAGTCTGGGCAGTATTTTTTTGGATCTGACACCAAAAACGAAGGCAGCAAAAGCAAAAATAAACAAGTGGAACTACAAACTAAAAAGCTCCTGCACAACAAAGGAAAACATCAACAAAGGGACAGGCGACTTGCTGAAGGGAGAAAACATTTTCAAGTCATGTATCCGATAAGGGGCTAATATCTAAGGCACACAAAAAACTCATGCAGCTCAACACCAGCAAGACAGCCTGATGAAAAAGTGGGAGATGTGAATAGACATTTTTCCAAAGAAGACACACAGATCTTATACACTATGCATGAAAAGACCCTTAGCATTACTCAACATCAGGGAAATACAAGCCAAAACCACAACAAGATGTCATCTCATACCTGTTAGAGCAAAAAAGACAGGCATTAACAAATGCTGGCAAGGATGTGGAGAAAAGGAAACCCTTGTACATTCTGGTGAGAATGTAAATTGGTACAACTTTTATGAAAAACACTAATAGACATTCCTCCTAAAATTAAAAAGAGAACTACCACATAATCCAGGAATTCCAATTCTGGATATTTACCTGAAGAAAAAAAAAAACACACTAACTCAAAAAGATATATGCACCCCGACATTTACTGTATTATTTACAATAGGCAAGATATGAAAACAACGTGAGTGCCCACTGATGGATGAATGGATAAAGAAAATGTGGAATATATATACAATGGAATATTATGCAGCCACAAAAAGGAAACCTTGCCATGTGCAAAGCATGGATGGACCCTGAGGCCACTGTGCTAAATGAAGTAAGTCAGATGGAAAAAGACAAATATCGAATGATCTGATGTGAATCTGGAATATGGAAAAACAAAACAAAACAAAAAACCAAACTCATAGATACAAACAGACCGGTGGCTGTCAGAGGGATGGGATGGGAGATTAGTTAAATCGGTAAAAGGGATCAAAAAGTATGAAATAAATAAAGTCAAGGGATGTAACATACAGCATGATGACTATAGTTAATAATACTATACTCCATATGTGAAAGCTGCTACAAGAATAAATCTTAAAAATTCTCATCAAAAGAAAAAAAATTTCTTTAACTATGTACAGTGACAGATGTTAACTAGACTTACTGTGGTAATCATTTTACCACAATACAAATATTGAAACATATTGTATACTTGTCAATAAATGTCAATTGTATGTGTGTTAGTCACTCAGTCGTGTCTGACTCTTTGAGATTTCATGGACTGTAGCCCGCCAGGCTCCTCTGCCCATGGAATTCCCCAGGCAAGAATACTGGAGTGTGTTGCCATTTCCTTCTCCAAGGGATCTTCCTGACCCAGGGATCGAACACTGCATTGCAGGCAGGCTCTTTACCATCTGAGCCAACAGGGAAATCCTATATGTCAATTATATTTCAATTAAAATTAAAAGTTCGAAGATAGCACAAGAAGATAAGTTATTCCTGGAAATGACAAGAAAGGACAGTGTTCTTAATTTTGAAAGAGCAAGACTAAAAAGAGCTCTGCACAAAAAATGAGGGGAATATTTTAACCATGAGGCTGTCTCAGTTTAACTCAGGAAACAAACATTTATGCAACATTGCTGTTACAAGGCACCAGGCTAGTGGTGACTACAAAGGAATTTAATCTACAATCTATGAAGGCAAGCACACAAATAACCAGAGAGGAGGGGCTGGGAAGTGCCATAAAGAAACTGAAGCCTCACTGCTGCGATCTGAACCATCCAACAGAGAAGAGGGAAGTGCAGATACAGCATGCGAAGTGAGATGCACTTCGAACAGGAGATGGGGAAAAGCTTTCTAACAGACACCAGATAGAAACAAGAAAGTCCAGGGCTCACTCTAGGCACAGATGGCCTGAAGTCAAGAATTCAAGCAAGGAAATAGGAGGATATAAGGCTAGTAACAAAGGACGGTGTCAAACTGCAAAGGATCTTCACCTTGAACTGGCTGTTTCTTCAAAAGTAATTGATATTTTGTCACTGTGAGCCACTCAACACCTAGAGGTAGAGGATCTGACTGAATATTAGATTTTAAAAACTTTTATCTGGCAGTCTCCCCAGTGGCTCAGTGGTAGAGAATCCACCTGCCACTGCAAGAGACGCAGGTTCAATCCCTGGGTCAGGAAGATCTCCTGGAGTAGGAAATGGCACCCCACTCCAGTATTGCTGCCTGGAAAACCCCATGGACAGAGGAGCCTGGCAGGCCACAGCCCATGGGATGGCAGAGTGAGACACGACTGGGCGCACAGCATGCGTGCACGCACACACACACACACACACAGCAGAGTACACCTCTGAAAGGACAAAGCCTTGAAACTCACTTTTTTGTAAATACAGAACACTTAGACTCCTTTGCCTGAACGAAGCTAGGCAGACCAGGCATCCCTATTCTCTCCAGCACAGGATCACTCTCAGCAGACAGTGAAGAGGCTGGGGCCCGTACCTTCTCTGCTCCCTGCAAGTTCTGATGGTGAAAGTAACTGGGCCTAGAGCATGACCCCATTCACTGACAATCTCATTCAGCTGGTACATTGGAAGTTTGGGGACTAGCTTAAATATTTGCCGTGAATCAAACAGGCATGGGAAAACAAGAGCCTGATGGGAGAGACGCCACTGGGAGCAGAACAGCACCTGGCAGTCTGGGCCCTGGCTAACGGCGCTTCCTCTGCCATCCCAGCTAAGCCACACTGTGGCTCAGCAGCATGCACCGCGCACACCTGTGGAGTACCGCCAGTGGCCCGTGACGCTCAATAAATCTGAACACTACTTCACTCACTTGGGAACACCCAGACAGTAACTTCAGTTGGAAAGCAGTGCCAACTTCACTGAGGAAAAGGACCTCCAAGGCACACTGGGCATGCAAAGAAAAGCCGAGAAGTGGACTCGGCACCACTACACTGGGCTCCCAGAGCAGACTCACCAACGCTGTTCTCTTTCCATAGGCGGAATGCTGCAGAGAGCAGTGGAAACGCCTGACTACAAGCCACTGCTCTCTGGCAGGGGCCTGTCCTGGCCCCATATCCACTCTGTGCCCTTGCTGCCCCTATTCGCACTTGAGCCAGGGTGACCACTGCAGAGGGGCAGCACAGGGGGAGGTCTGGGGCCATCTCTTCATTTGTCTCTCTCTCCACTAGAAAGTCAGCTCCATCAGAGGAGAGAGGATTTGTTTTGCTAATCCCAACACCTGGCACCCTGGAGACACAAAACACGTATTTGTTGGGAACATCCAGACAGTAACTTCAGTTGGAAAGGAGTGCCAACTTCATTATGAGGAAAAAGACCTCCAAGGCATACTGGGCACACAGAGAGAAGCAGGGATGTGGACTCTGGGCATACCTACACTGGTCCCCTAGGGTAGATTCACTAACGCTATTCTCTTTCCAAAGGCAGAATGTATAAATTAATGTCAAATTCCTACCATGCATTTCATTAATGCATCTAGTCCTGAGTTTTATTTCCAGAAGCTAAGCCAGTCTTCTTTTGCTTTCAAACAAACTCAGCATCCTTCAACTTACAAACAGACAGGAAGCAGTAAGTCTGGAAATTTGGGGAATATGGCTGGGGAAAGTTGCTGGCCAGCTGCTTGCAAAGGAGAAAAAAAACCCACAAAAGTAAAAAACTGAATTAATCCAAGTTATCTGAGGCCATGCTGGAGCAAAACACATTAAATATAATGATACCACTTATAAATCACTAACAGTTACCCTGGGTTTCCTATGTGCCAAACTTTGTGCCAAGCATTCTATTCAGATTAACAAATTATCACAAAAATCCTAGGCAGGTATTATTATAATCAGCCATTTTTTAGAGATGAGGAAACTGAGCTGTTAACCCAAGATTACACAGCTAATTAGTGATGAAAGGATCAGCCAGGCAGTCTGTGTCCAGAACCAGAACTCCATCACACTGAACACAGTCCAGTGCAGTAACTACAGCCACAGTAAACTACAGTCACAAAGGGAAACAGCGCGACTGCAATACTAAGTAAGGAAGCGGGGAAATGTAGCAGCGCTTCATTAAGCATGATTAAAGTCAGTGTTGCCACTGAAGGCTTGTCATGATGAGCAGAGACCGAGGCGCCGGCCCTGTGCGCCTTGCTCCGGACACCTCCCCCGCCCCACCCCACTCTCAGCTCCGTGGGTGTCTGCTTCTTACTCCTCTCTCCACACTCCTCCCTGGCAAACCCTTCATCTGTCTTCTCCCTTCTCACCTCACCTCAAACCACAAGTGGCAGGGCTGTAGAGGCTAATGTTCTCTGGTTTGGGGGTGCCACACCTCATCCTAGAGACAGGAGGGCTGAAGACACTTACGCCGAATGAGAGCGTGAAATGACGCCATGTCTCCTATTTTTAATAGCAAGCACATTAGCTTCAGTCATGTCCTCCAGGCTGACCAGGCAATGGCCCGGCCCAGTCCCGTTTCCTGAACCCACAGCAGAGGCTGGCTACCCCAGGACAGGGCAGACTCGCATCCCAGCCTTACCTTCCCTTTCAGCGTCTGCAGAGCGTCCAGGTAGGCTGCCAGCATGGGCAGACTCAGGGTCTCCACCAGGGTGGTGTGCAGCCACTGGATCAGCTTGGTGTCCCAGCTCACACTTGCCAGAGCCTGCCGCACTCTCCTCGCACACTTGTCCACAGCAACACGACGCAGCACGGGCTCATTACAAGCCTGAACGGAGGAAGTAGAGGGAAAAGTCTGAGGGTCACCTTGTTAGCAACTGGGGCTGGGGGATGGTGGGGGATAGCGCCCAACAAGTGAGTCAGTCAGAGAGCCCTGAGCTAGCGAGGGCCCGCTGGGGGCAGATTTCTGGAGTCTTACCCCTTCATTGGCCAAGCGGGCAAGCCGGTCAGATTGCAGGGCTTTGAGGATCTTGTTGAATAGCTTGTTCTGGGCCAGGGTCCAGCCAGTCCTGTAAGAGACACTCTGAGGAATTAGAGTCAAACCCTGGGGACGTGCCCCGCACCAGTACACTGCAAAGAAGATTAGGTCATGATTTTTGTTCCCACTGTGAAACAGTGCAACTCCAAGTAGCTGAGTACCAAGCTAAAGCCCCTCACCCAGATCCTGGCCCCAGTCCTGCCGGTGAGGCACCTCAGCACATGTGCTAACACACACGAGTTCTGTGGGGCTTTGCTGGCTGTTGCTCAGTCGCCCAGTCACGTCCAGCTCTGCAGCCTGTCAGGCCCTTCTGTCCACAGGATTTTCCAGTTAAGAACACTGGAGTGGGTTGCCATTTCCTTCTCCAGGGGCTCTTCCCAACCCAGGGACTGAACCTGTGTCTCCTGCATTGGCAGACAATTCTGTACTGCTGAGCCGCCAGGAATTACGCCTTTGTGGTGCGGGCAGAGCTCATAATTACCCAGCCGCTAAAATAACCCATTAGTGAACAGAAGCAAGGCAGCACTGCACAGACGCATCTGAATTTCACAAGTTACTCAAAAAAGGTAGACAGGATGAGGGAGCATTTAGTGCACAAAAACCTCACGCTAAGACAAGAGGCCTACTTACACCAGTGCTAGGGACAAAAGTACAACGAAACCAAGCGCTGGTCTCCCACGCCTAAATACCCACCCCTCGTCAGCCTTCCTTCTTTCTCCATGCTTTTTCTGTATATCCCACAATTAACAAATTCACTTTGTAAAATGTTTAAATAGGTTACGTATTTCTAATTCATCTTTAATCGGAGGATAACGGCTTTACATTGTGCTAGTTTCTGCCATACAACAACTGCCCCATATAAATCAGCTCTGTGCATCCAGTGTATGACCCTGGGTGACACACTTTGACCTTGCTTATGGGAGGCTTTATGGTTCTCCCTCCAACTCAGCTATAAACTCCCTGCTATTAGAAAACTACCCTCATGAAATGCCGCACAGCAGCATGGAGCTGACTAAAGCTTTACCCTCTCCACCCCACTCCTGACAACCTTAATTACTCTGAGACTCCGACCGTGGCCAGTAATCTTCCTACAGATACCAAGAAAAAGGTAACAGAAGATGCCCAATTTATTTCAGTATTTGTTTACCAGCTCTCCCTGCCATAAAAATAAACTGGTGATTAAATCTCATATAAAAACTTAGGTGGATGCCAGACCCAAATGAGAGCCTGGAATGACATCAAGGTAGCACTCCACATCAGTTGGGATAAAGTAAGTAGGACTGTGACAACTGCAAGCCAAGCCCATTTAAGTTAGCTGAGAGTCGAAGTCCTTGCCATGGGCTGGGTGGACCCCTGGCTCTCCAGCCTCATCCTCCATGACAGCCCCCTGCTTACTATGCTTCTCTGCATTGCCCCTTCCCTTATCTCCCATACAGCCTGCATGCTCCCGCTGCACAGACTGGGCCCTAGCCACCCAACTGCAAAAAGAGATGGACAAGATGATCTATAAAACTCAGGCTAGCTACGATTACTGATGGGAGTAGAAGTTCTATGACAGCAGCCCAAGTCCACGGCCACAGAACTTTTTCTTTAGAAGTGCCCTCTGTCGAGTAGCTTTTGTTGCCACAACCTCCAAAGCCGCTCATCCTTTTATAAACCTCTTGTGGGGTTCCAGCAGCCATCTCAGGTTTCTTGACATTTTCTTATCTTCCCACAGCTCTCCTGGCTTAATTTCTGCTACTTCATCAGGATCTAGTCAGTTTTTGTTGTGGTTTGATATTCAGAGAGATTTTGGACTTGGAAGATGGGGGAGTAGAAGCTTTTACTCAAGGCTGGGGCTCAAGAGACCTTGGGATCAGGAAGGCTTGTAGTGAACTAGCATCACCAGTCTGCTGGTTCATAACCTTATCTTCCTTTACATTATTTAAAGTATTACACACTGACATGAGAAGCACTCCTCTTATGTACAGTGATTCTTTGGTGGGCTTGGGTTTTGGTGGTGGTGGGAGGAGACAAAGGATGTCTGCAAGTAGTTATAAAAAGCTCTCTGGAGATACACGGATATTTCCTTATTAATAAACTTCCTTGCTTTTAATGGCTGGTTCTACCCTACAGGTGGGCACTGAGGTTCTGTCCCTTTTATTACTGTTATAAACAGTCACAGTGACAACCCCACCTCTTCCAATACACTCATATAAAGTTCTATGACAGCAGCCCAAGTCCACGGCCACAGAACTTTTTCTTTAGAAGTGCCCTCTGTCGAGTAGCTTTTGTTGCCACAACCTCCAAAGCCGCTCATCCTTTTATAAACCTCTTGTGGGGTTCCAGCAGCCATCTCAGGTTTCTTGACATTTTCTTATCTTCCCACAGCTCTCCTGGCTTAATTTCTGCTACTTCATCAGGATCTAGTCAGTTTTTGTTGTGGTTTGATATTCAGAGAGATTTTGGACTTGGAAGATGGGGGAGTAGAAGCTTTTACTCAAGGCTGGGGCTCAAGAGACCTTGGGATCAGGAAGGCTTGTAGTGAACTAGCATCACCAGTCTGCTGGTTCATAACCTTATCTTCCTTTACATTATTTAAAGTATTACACACTGACATGAGAAGCACTCCTCTTATGTACAGTGATTCTTTGGTGGGCTTGGGTTTTGGTGGTGGTGGGAGGAGACAAAGGATGTCTGCAAGTAGTTATAAAAAGCTCTCTGGAGATACACGGATATTTCCTTATTAATAAACTTCCTTGCTTTTAATGGCTGGTTCTACCCTACAGGTGGGCACTGAGGTTCTGTCCCTTTTATTACTGTTATAAACAGTCACAGTGACAACCCCACCTCTTCCAATACACTCATATTCATATCTCTCTGCATCTTCACATGGTCATGCAAATCTCTCTGCAGGATAAATCTCTTGAAGTGGAAATGAAAGATCTGTGTTAAAATTTTAGAATTTCCAGTTCTGTGTGAATAATATGCATAAAGAACCTGTATAATCTTGAAAGCAGTATTACACTGCAGCCTTACCCCCAGCCCCTGGAGGTACAAATGGCAACCCACTCCAGTATTCTTGCCTGGAAAATCCCATGGACATAGCAGCCTGGCGGGCGACAGTCCATGGGGTGGCAAAGAGTCAGACAAGACAGAGTGACTGAGCGCTTAACCCCAGCAATAATGCTCAGTGATAATCAAACAGGTTAAACAACGAATGCAATTTCTTTATGTTCAAGGATCTCTTGAGCTTTCTCAAACCCTATCAATCAGGTTGCAAACCCTAATCCCAAGGAAAGAGAATGAGGGGTATATAATTTTTACTTATGAGGTACCGACAGCATTTCCAAAATTATCTTGTTCTTTATCATACAACAGGATGTTTTCTCTATTTGTTTTTCTTACCCTGTATTTATTCTGAAACCCAAAATGATGGGAGCAAGGAAAATGATGTGAACAAAATGGGAGGGGGACTAGAAAGCTATTTAGAAATTACTACTATACACCACTGACAGCTGAAATTAAATTGAAAGACCACGAGTCTAAAACCCCCAGAAAAAGTTCTTAGGATTCTTGCTGGATATATAACAAAGTGATTCCAAGAACTGAAATATATTCTCTGTATTTTGTGTGCTTCATGGGAGGCTAGAAAATTAAATGGGCAGAAAAAAAATGATCTAACCGAAGATTAAGAGTATGCAAAAGATATAATTAAGGAAAAATTTAAAAACAGGAGACAGAATCTTAGATACAAGTCTAAACAGTCAAACAGCTGATGGGACTGTGGTGAGTCAATACACTCCCCCATCTAAACCTATTCAATTTTCATGGGTATAAAAATGTCTTCTCTCCATTGCTTAGATGAGATCAGACAATTTTATGTTCTCCACACTCCCACTGAAACCGAATGACATTCTGACTTCTGGCTTCTCTTATCCAAAGCAGCCAAAAAGTCACACCAGTCCTAGAAGAGCCTGATATTTTCAAAGATAATTCTTTCTCTGACACTAATTCAATATTAACATGTCTATAAAGGGTTTTTTTTCTCTTTAACCAGAAGTCAAGCAGAGAGAAACAAAGAACATCAGAGAGAAGAAAAAGGTCACATTTACTTTTTCAGATCATAAAATTCTTTGCTTAAACACCAGGAGAAAGGAAGAGGAATGACAGGGAAAGAGGGAGGGAAAATAAACAACTCAAAGGTCTTGAATCGAAATTTCAAACATCTGTCTGAGATTAACATATAGATATTATACATACAATACTGAGAGATACAGTTAGAGCAAATTCAGAGAATATTTTTTAATTGAATTCAAAAGTTCTGATTTCTAAGATAGACCATCTGCTGTAGGACACTAGATGCTTTTACTGAAATGCTGGCAATGTCCTCGAATCCATTTGAGCAAGGCCCTGAAGTACCATTTGTCAGGAGTATTTTGTTACATGTCTTTGAAAAGCTGTGCATCTAATTAAATTTGGTATCTGACAAACATCTGGGGGAAAAAAGCTGGTCCAACTTCGTTGGGAAACATTACCATACCTGCAAATATATATCATTTTCAAAAGTTCACCAAGTCACACGATTTTGGCATGCAGACACAAATCTAGACCAGGAGTCAGCAAACCTTCTCTATAAATGGACTGGATACTAAATATTTTAGAGTTTCCGTCACAACTATTTCACTCCACAATTGTAGTGCAAAAGCAGCCACAGACAATACCTAAACAAGTGGGTATGACTGTGTTCCAATAACACTGTGTTTACGTACCCTGAATTTTGAATTTCTTGTATCTTCTTTTGATTTTTTTTCAACCACTGAAAAATGTAAAATCCATTCTTAGCTCATGGGTCATAGAAAAACAAGCAATGGGCCGGATTTGGCACACAGGCCATAGTTTGCCAACCCCTGATCTAGAAAATTAAATCAAGAAGAGAGGGATATTTAAAATCATGTTTCACGGAATATCAGGCATTACTAGAGAAACCCAGAGTCAGCTGGGGTGGGGGATGCATTTTCTAAACACAGCAAGTTATCTGGGGACTTCCCTGGTGGTCCAGTAGTTAGGACTCCATGCTCCCAGTGCAGGGGGCATGAGCTTGATCCCTGGTTAGGGAACTAAGATCCTGATGTTGTGTGGCTCAGACAAAAAAAAAAGAAGTGATCTGAAGCTATCTGCTACTGAAATAATTGAGGAGGGCAAAATGGGGCACTAAAAAAGAAAAGTAAGTTTCTGATTTTCTGCTAGAGAGATCAGTCATCTCTCTGAGGAAAAAAACATTTCTAGGGAGCTGTCCTATATGAGTTCTTGATGTAGCAAACTGTAATTTTACATGATTTTATACATGGAAGAAAAGCAGCAGCAATTTAACAATAAAATCAAGTGAAAGAATGGCAACAGATGATTAGAATCAGAGCAGAGACAACTACAACCTCCAAACAGGCTACAGATCCAGAATTTGGGGACGAGGTCATAAAAATGGTGACCTCTGAGACTGAAGCCAGTAAGTATCATCAAATAATGAAATTAGCTGTGTGCAATAGTGAAGAATACCTGAAGATGTGAGCCTGTTGCTAATGAGAGGATGCCTCCAAAATCTCAGCAGACACAAAAAACAAATAATCTGAGATAAACTGAGCGCTAATTAATCGTATCAATCTGTGGCCATGGCATAACACAGGTATGGAGGTCCACATGGAGAAAGAGGAGCAAAGAGTAGAGCCTGTCACTGTTTTCTGCGACTGGGCAGGTGGAGGTGTGCCTTGGCCTCTCTGCCATCCAGCCACCGTGTTGGAGGAGGGCACCCCCTGTGCAGACGGTCTGCTAGCCACACACTTCTGGAAGAGAACAGCGTCCCAAACACTCCTACTGAGCATCAGGGCTCTGGGCCAGGCTGCCCCACTCTCTCGTCTGCCCTGCAGCTGTGTATCTCCTTATAAACTGAGAAACTTGCGCTCACGTGTATCATTAAGTCTCTAACTTTGGTAAGCATGACGAGTGCACCCAAAACCCTTGTCCATGACCAAGTGTGAACGGACAGAAAAACTCACGCAGTTCTCCTACGCACTCTCTGAAACTGCAGGCTGAGGACAAGGCAACCAACAACACGACGGGGACACACATCTGCGTGAAGTCCCCGGGTCCAGCCTCACTGGCCTCTTTCCACTGCCCTTAAAGAAAAGGTGCAGCAGCCGACAATACTGGGCTCCAGAGTCAGACTGGGTGCTCTGGACAAACCCCTACTCCACGACTTCCTAAGCTTTCTTCAGCTTCCGAGTTTAGTTGCTTCATTTTTAAAACAGAGATAAAGAAGGGACATGCCTAGGAGAGTTGTGAGGTTTAAAAGAGATAATGCATGGGAAGCACTTGGTACAATGGCTGGCACCTAGAAAGCAGTCGACAAATGGGAGTTCTGTTTTGTTACTACCATTGTCAGTATTTTCAGTGTTATCAACTGTAACAAGGGTGATAAACAATTTTGCTGAACTCATTGACCGCAGCAATATTCTAGTAGTTGATCTTCATCCACAGCAATTATCCTCTTTATCTGAAGCTCTAGAGAGCATTTCCCCTTCTTAGGGCATAAGACTAATTCCAATTCAAGACCCCAAAGAACTTCTCCACAAGATCTTCAACCAGGGTGCAGCACTGCTCCACCTTCACCAGGCACCACCTGATCACACAAGCACACCAGCTCCATCTCATTCCCTGCTTCCAACCAAACTCGTGAACCATTCCAACGAGCCTCGAACTTTCCTGCCCTTCTTCCTACCAAATTACTTCTTTCTCCTCTGTCATCATTAAGAAAGAACCCTCCAACATTATGGCAAGTTTACTACTTTCCAACTCCTGACGTAAAGACCTTAACATTCCCTTAGGAGATAAATACATACAGAGAGAGCCATGAGGGAAATGTAAATTAAAACCACAATGAGATGTCATTTCACACTCGCTAGAATGGTCATAATAAGAAAAAGATAGATGAAAAACAAATGTTGGCAAAGATGTGGAGAAACTGGAACCCTCATACGCTGCCGGTGGGAATGCAAAATGATGCAGTCTTTTTGGAGAAGAACCTGAAGATTCCTCACAAGTTATCATGACACAGCAATTCCACTCTTAGGTATATATTCAAAAGAAATGAAAATGTATGCCCACACAAAAACAAGTAAATGAATATTCATAGTGACATTATTCATATGCAGTAGCCAAAAAAGCATCAGCAACCCAAATATCCATCGACAGGTCAATGGATAAACAAAATGTGGCACTTCCGTACTGTGGAATATTATCCAGCATTAAAAAGGAATGAATTACTGACACATGCTTCAACATGGATGAATCCTGAAAACATCACGCTATGTGAAAGAATCCAGTCACAGAAGGCCATGTTCTGTATGAGTCTATGAAATGTTTCGAAAAGGGAAGTTTAGAGAGACAGAAAGTAGACTGGTTGCCAGGGGCTGGAGGGGTTGGCAGGAAATGGGAAGCGACCATTAATGAATAAGGAGTTTCTTTTGGGGGTAAGGAAAACGTTCATCAAATTGACTGCAGTGATGAATACACTAAAAATCACTGGTTGTACATATTATATAAGTGAATTGTATGCTATGTAAATTTTACTTTCATAAAGTTTTATGCAACAAATATAAGATAAATAAATGTTTGCCAAATAAACAACAACAAATGACCTAGAGAGGAATGCTGAGTCCCCAGGGTCAGTAGGATATGAGAGAGCAAAACTAGCCAGCAAACTCATGAAAACAGGCTGAGGTGCTCCCCCAAAACCACAGACTACAAATCTGTCTTTAAAAGTCACTCAAGTCAAACATCTATTAGCCTTTCATACGACTCCAAAACATTTTCACTACCCTAGTTATGGACACTATAAGCACAGTATCATACAAACGGACATTTAATTTTTTTTGGTAGTCTGGCTAACTCCTGTATCATAACGTGTACTACATACACTACAGAGCAAGTCACACCTATCAAATTTGACTCATTTATACATTCAGTTAACACTTACTACTTGCCTACTATGTGCCAGGCAATGTCCGAGGTGTCAGGGATGCAAAGATGGCTGAGACACAAGCTCTCCTCCCAGGGAGCCCACTGCAGAATGAGCTGAGAGTTACAAAGACAGGAGAACATTCTGACTCCTATGGCTGCAAATGAAATAAACTCCTAAAAATATGTTTCCATGACAACGATATAAGATATTTACAATGCACTGACCATGAACCCTGAAGTGCCCAGTCCTCTCAGAAGCAACCTACCTGTTGACATGCTCCTCCCAGTCCTCTGGCGGGGGAGGGGCATCCGCATCGGTCCTGGCGAAGATGACGTGCCGCTCACACTCATTCATCACACTGCGTGCCTTCTGGTTGTCGTAGAGCGGCATAGGGGTGGATATGACTGTCTCCACGTCTATTGGGACATCTGATTCACTGTAAAAGTGAAAAAATAGGACCAGCCACACATATTTCACACAACTATTTAATGACTGTTCCATTGCCAAAAATGTCTCTTTAATATAATCAGCTTTTTATGTATTTATTATTTTTGGCTGCACCATGCCGCTTGTGGGATCTTAACTCCCTGACCAGGGATAGAACTTGTGGCCCCTGCACTGGGAGGGCAGAGTCTTAACCACTGGACTGCCTGGGAAGTCCTTAATCAGCTTTAAAGTATGCATAAGCACACTATGTCCACAGAAAATTATGATCCAAAGTTACCTTTCCCACACGTATCTCTGTGACACGCTGGTATACGAAGGGGAAACACAAAGTTGTTTTAAATGAGCTTATGTAAAACTGACAGAGCTATTTTTTAAAAAGACAAGTATATTCCATATGCATACAGTTGATTGCCTAAAGGTGCTTTTCAATACCGTAGCTATAAGCCACATGCAAATGTTTAACTTAATAACAATTAAATAAAATTAAAAATTCATTTCCTCAGTCGCATAAGCCATATTTCAAGAGCTCAACAGACATGTCTGCCTCAGTTCAGTTCAGTTGCTAAGCCGTGTCCGACTCTTTGCGACCCCATGGACTGTAGCACACCAGGCCTTCCTGCCCATCACCAACTCCTGGAATTGACTCAAACTAATGTCCACTGAGTTGGTGATGCCATCCAACCAACTCATCCTCTGTCATCCTCTTCTCCTTCGCCTTCAATCTTTCCCAGCATGAGGGTCTTTTCAAATGAGTCAGTTCTTTGCATCAGATGGCCAGAGTAATGGAGCTTCATCTTCAGTATCAGATCCTCCAAAGAATATTCAGGACTGATTTCCTTTAGGATTGACTAGTTGGATCTTCGTGCAGTCCAAGGGACTGTGAAGAGCCTTCTCCAACACCACAGTCGAAAAGCATCAATTCTTCAGTGCTCAGCTTTCTTTATAGTCCAACTTTCACATCCATACATGACTACTGGAAAAACCATAACTTTGATTAGACAGACTTTTGTTGGGAAAGTATAGTCTCTGCTTTTCAATACACTGTCTAGGTTGGTCATAACTTTTCTTCCA
>SJYX01016885.1:0-10577 GCA_006410675.1 Oreotragus oreotragus
ACACCTGCATGATAAGGCAGTTGCAAAGAACTCCTGTTTAATCAGGCCTATTTTAAGTTTGTGGCATCATGGAAGATTTTGGATGAGAAAATGCAAGCTGTTTGGGGGATTTGCTGGAGGCCTTACATACTTCCTAAAATGTTACAAACACAAACAAGTGAAAGGTGGAAGGACATGAGAGAGTGTGCATGAAAGTGAATTTGTGATACCGAATGTTTTGTGGTTTATTTTACATCCAGTTTCACCTATGGTTTATAAGCACAAGTGTCAATTTATAGGTTATTCTTTGGGGACTTTATTTCATTTCTTTCTACTTTAGCAGGTAGCAAGTTGTCTTGACCCACAGTCCTTTAGAAAGCAAAAATCTGAATTTTTGAGGCAGAGCTCTCACGGAAAAGCGGGGAGGGGTGGGAATTAGGTAGACCAGCAATTCAGTTTTTTGAAACTGAGAAAAGCCAAGCTCAGTGGAGTAGCCAGAACTAATTCCTTCTGCAGACTTAATTCGGTTTTTCTAAGGTACCTCCTGATACCGCTCACCCAGTCTTCCCAAATATTCTTAGATTACCAAAAGGGCAGTCATGGAGCATTTGAAGGGAGGAGGTGGTAAATTATCCCAAGAACCAGCACCCCTCCCCCTCCAAAAGAAAAAAGTCGCTGTGCCAGGCTTTGGAAAACGTAGATGTGTGGAGCTGTTTTAACCTTTGCTAGCCTCCTCCCATGCAGAGGTGACAAGGTCCAGATCATAATATGTCCTTCAGTATCTTCCCAGTGACCCCCAAATTGAGTCTTGCTAGTCACTTAGCAGGAAGTTCGGAGTTTATTTTAGTTTCACCTTATCAGCTTGGCTTCTTTTCCTAACCTTATTCCCCTGTCACCCTCAGATGCCAGACCCCCAAAGGGGAAGATTGACAGGTAGTTCCCATAGCTCAGTTTTACCCTCAAACAACAGGGATTTAGTTTCTTGTGCCTTTGCCAATGTTTATGTAGTCAAAGTTTAGATCTCGCCTTAAGCAGTCTCTTTTACGCGTCACTGGAAGAGGAAAGCCACAAAGAAGTTTTTGAACAAACCCTTGCAACTGGAACCCCATCTAGTGTTCAGTTTGATTCATCCAAGGGGAAGATATTTTCCCCCTTTCATTTATTGTGTACATTAGGTGGGCTGGTATCACGATTTTCAAAGGACTGTCCTGTCCGTGTTGTTATTTTGTCAGAGATTTCCCCTTGTATCCTTCACTCGAGAACAGGCTAATCCCAGTCAGAACACTGAGGGGACTTGAAGGGAGCCAGCAGAATGTGTCATCTGGCTACAGATCTCACAGAAGAAACTTAAGACATTACAGAAAACATGCAGAGCATATATGGCGGTGTTTAAACTGCGGTGGAATCTCAAGCTGAACATTCAGATGCAGGTTTTTCCCAGGTCTGTTTAAGAAAAAGAAAGAAAAGAGAGGAAAATCAATCAATCAGAAATGTTTGTGATAGCCTTTCGAAATTGGTCTACCAAAAGGAACAGCCAGTTAAAACTATAGGCTCCAAGATCATAATCTTGCGCGGTTTTCTTAAAAACGTTAATGTGATCTGAAGGTACTGGGAAGTCAAGCGAAGGGTCTTTCTGAGAAGCTCCAAAAAAAGAAAACTCAGCGTGGTACAGTAGGGCTGTTGTTTTGTTTTTCGTTTTCCTGGCTGGCTAAACCTTTCAGCATGGGACATAGTTTTATTTTTGTTTTCTCAGCAGACAGATATACTGGAACACTTCAATTTTCTGCCTCCTATTCTGCAATGTTTAGTTCAGATGATGAAAAGCTGACATATTTGAATTGGGCATCAAGAACCTAAATAGTACAATGAGAACTAAAACATCTGGGATTTTCATATAAATTGGATAAAGCTAGAAGATCACCTCTTTCTCTGGCCCAGAGGGGATAAAAGAAACCCAGAAAATTCCAAAAATCTTTTTGTGTGTACATACTTAGAAAACTACCTCTTCTTAAATCTTCCTATATGACCACGATGACAAAATTAATTTGTATGCATAATCCATAAAGAGGAACTAGAATATTGTTTTCACTATACTACATGGAACAAGGCAACTGTATTTACTATAATGGGGTCACCAGTTGCAATCTTGTATAACAGATTATTGAGAGAAATACAAGATAGCCAGACGGTCAAAAAAAAGAATTAGAATATGTTAGTTTCTGTTGTGTGTATGTGTGTGTGCATCTTATTACAACTTAAAATATTCCCTTTGGTAGTTAAAGATACAAACTAGACCTCATGTTTTGTCCTTTTTTTTTTTTTTTCATATAAAGCTGTTTCATTGGAATTCTGTTCAGAAGGCAGATGGATTTAAAGTTAAGAACTATTATAATGTAGTGACATGTGCTTTTGAAATAAATTAAAATAGGTATCAGAATTTTTTTTTTTTGGTGTTCATAAACATCAGGAAATTAAATTAGTTGACTCTACAGTGAGATCAAATGTCAGCTTATTAAAATGTTGTGAAAATCTAAGCTAAAATATGGGCAGCTTTTTTAACACAGTCTCTTTCTTAGAAGCAAGCAGGCACTTATTTTTAAGTGTCTATGTTTTCCTTCCAGTTAGCACAACCCTAAATATAAAAATGTTCAGGTCAAAAAACTTGAAAATTCTCAAGTGAGTCTTGAAGCACCACAAATGCAGAATTGAAGCACAGGAAAGTAATAATCAGCTAAATCCTGTAAAGTAACCTTTTTAAAATTTTCTCTATATTATGAGAATATCAGATGTTTGCAAGTTATAAAGAATTAAAAATGCCCTTTAATCGTGAGCACAGATGTGCTAAATATTTGAAGCAACTACATTGTAATGTGTACAATTGATGAAGTCAGTTTTCTGATTTCCCTTGCTAGTTATTTAGTTCTGAATCTGTCATTATTTGTCTAAGCCCAGCTGACCAAGCAAAACTGTGTTTTAAAGTGGCTTTATGTTTTGATAAATGTGAGCTGGTTGAAAAGTATTTTCCACTGAATGCAGAGCTTAATAGAACATGCTGACATAATAGTTTTAATGCATTTTGTTGAAAATGTGTGAACAAACAGAATAGCTTTTGTTCCTTCATAATTGGCTGTAAAAGTAGATGGAAACATAACCATTACATATGGAAATGTGCAAAGAGAAAGAAATAACATTTCGGTTGAATATATTAGGAATTGCATTTCCTAGTTTAAAATAAGCATCTGAAATGGATGCATCATTTAAAATTGGTTGTCAAAATAAGAAGCTTTAAACAGAATTTTTGTCACATTATTTTCGTCCCCAGTTAAGCAACATAACTTTAGCGAATTTCGTTTAATATTTTGTTTACATTATTTTTAAGTAAGGCGAGAGACAGGGCTTAAAACAGCACCTTGAATGTGCAGAGGAATCCTGTGCCAATTAGGATGATTAAACATTAAATTAAAACTGAATCATTATTGGTATTTTCTGCTCCAACCAAGATTTGTTTGGTATTGTTAATGCATTTTGCACTATACCCTTACAGAGATTAAAAGATAGGTATTAAGGAAGCTAGCTTGTTATGTATAACTTAGCTTCTCAAATAACCCTCCCAGTGAATAAAGTGTGCATACATTTGGCATACTTTACCAGGGTTTCTAATCATCTGCGGCATCACTCAAGGCAAACAGAGTTAAGGAATTTTTAAAAGTTAGTATTTGGGTATTAATTATATTTTCTGGAATGTAAAACTACTCAAGCTTTTTTGTTTTTTGTTTTTATGTTTACTGCAAAGAGGCAAATGGCTGACTCTTTTGACTCAACTCTAAGTTTACCGAAAAAAGCAGAATTTTGATTTTGCATTTATTCATATTTGCTATTAGTTTTTTTTTTTTTTCCTTTCCCTGCAAGTTTTCTGGGAGATTCAATTTGGAAGTCATGGAAACTAACTATTATCTGATTCAGTTCTGCAGAAAAGCATGCAGGGAGGTAATCCTTGAATTAAACAGTTTTTTTTTTTTTTTCACAGCCTACGGAGATGACCACACACCATTTGTACAACAGAAGTTGGTGTTCCCCATGCTGGGCAAACAATGGGACGCCATCCTGTCTTTGAATAGGATGTTAGCTTGGAGTTGGAGATTTTTATGTTTAATTTACAAATGGATCTTAGTGAGAAGAAATCTGAGCAACCAGTGGAAACAAACATGAAATAAAGGGATTTTATAATGAAAGGTTCGGGACAATCTGTTAAACAATTGATAACAGTTAAGAGCAAACTGTTTTTAAAGGCATTTCAGACAAGGAGAATTGCAAAGCATTTCTAAACTAGACAACAAGAATTATTTCTTCACTTCCCCTTAACTGCACATCTTTCTTTAAGTTGATATTTAATCAGAAATGTAAATCTTTTGCCAGTTTTTATAGATAGAAAGAGCACTTTTGATGAACTATTTACAGGCATAATGTTGCCATTTGGAGCATAGTGGCATGTATTCCTTGATTAGTGGGATGGTAGCCAGTTGCATTCTTTAATTTTAAAAATAAATATGCCATAGCCTGATATATAGGTGCCAGGCAGGCCTTGTAACGGATTTTGATCATTGTGTTTTCGTGTGTGTGTGTGTGTGTGTGTGTGTGTGTGTGTGTGTGTGTGTCTCTTTGCTTTCTCTTGTATTCAGCTGAGTCTTGAGTGTCCAGAGGATTTGTTACTGATGTGGCTAAAGTGTGTTTGTCACAGATCAGACGTAGCTCAGGTTCCAGGTAGGGGCTGGAGGTGATTTTCAAGTTGTCAGTCTTCACCGTGGTGATAGGCATTTTTTTTTCCCCTTGTCAACCACTGATTGGAACCTGAATGACTACAAATTAGTTTAGTGACAGAACAAACTGTCACAGATATCTTTGAATCAGTTGAAAATGAATAAGGTTGACAGAAACTCAAGAGCCTAATAAGTCCTCAGAATGGTGGCTGGACCCTCTCTGGATGGATGAGTAGACAATAAGGTGTATAAAATATTGGAAATCAATATTTTGCTATGGAATTTCATTATGCACCAATGTCTGCAGTTCATAGTATTTTATATTTTGATGGATTACCTGAAGGCCATGGCTCTCGGAGATACCAGATTGATAGGGAGTCCTCCAACAGCCTAAACATTTAATCAAGAACATTCTTAAGGAATATTGATTGGCTCTCTGGGGCCATAGTTTTTTGAGTTTTGCAGGGAGAAAAGAGTTGATCCACCCCCATTCTCTCTCTTTTTTTTTGAAGTCCTGGATGACTCTGGGTGTCCTGGCTTCGTTGCTAATCCTGCTCCTTTTCGTTTGCAGGAGACACAGAGAAGGGTCAACCCAACCGCACCACTAAGAGCAAGGATGCCCACGTCTGTGGCCGGTGCTGCGCCGAGTTCTTCGAATTGTCAGATCTTCTGCTCCACAAGAAGAATTGTACTAAAAACCAATTAGTTCTAATCGTAAATGAAAGTCCAGCCTCCCCACCTGAAACCTTCTCAAGCCCCAGCCCCGCTCCCGATCATCCCCAGGAACAAATGAATGACACGGCTAACAAAACAGAGCAAGGAGAGTGCAGCGACCTGGCCGAAGCCCAGGCACCTGACAGGGAAGAGTCCATGGAGGTGGAGGCCTCGGCAGCTCCCAAAAGCGCCAGTGGGCCTCTGAGCAGTGGTGGCGACAGCAGCGTCCCCCCTAGCTGCAGCAGCAGCAGCTCCGGCGCAGGTACCTCAGCGATCACAACCTCTCTACCTCAACTCGGGGACCTGACAACACTGGGCAACTTCTCCGTGATCAACAGCAACGTCATCATCGAGAACCTCCAGAGCACCAAGGTGGCAGTGGCCCAGTTCTCCCAGGAAGCGAGGTGCAACGGGGCCTCCGGGGGCAAGCTGGCCGTCCCGGCCCTGATGGAGCAGCTGTTAGCTCTGCAGCAGCAACAGATCCACCAGCTGCAACTGATCGAACAGATTCGTCACCAAATATTGCTGTTGGCTTCTCAGAATGCAGACCTGCCAACCTCTTCCAGTCCTTCTCCAGGTACTTTACGAACATCTGCCAACCCCTTGTCCACCCTCAGCTCCCATTTATCTCAGCAGCTGGCGGCGGCAGCTGGGTTAGCACAGAGCCTCGCGAGCCAATCTGCCAGCATCAGCGGTGTGAAACAGCTCCCCCCCATCCAGCTACCTCAGAGCAGTTCCGGCAACACCATCGGCCCCCCACACAGCGGCTCTTCTCCCAACGTTCACATACTGGCGGCAGCAGTTCCCACCCCATCCTCGGAAAAAGTGGCTTCGAGCGCGGGCGCCCCCCACACCAGCAACCCCGCGGCCTCTGCCTCATCCTCACCAGCTTTTGCAATAAGCAGTCTGTTGAGTCCTGCATCTAATCCACTTCTACCTCAGCCGGCCCCCGCTAACTCGGTTTTCCCCAGCCCTTTGCCTAACATTGGAACGACAGCAGAGGATTTAAACCCCTTGTCCGCCTTGGCCCAGCAAAGAAAAAGCAAGCCACCAAATGTCACCACCTTCGAAGCCAAGAGCGCGTCAGATGAGGCGTTCTTCAAACACAAGTGCAGGTTCTGTGCAAAGGTCTTCGGAAGCGACAGTGCCTTGCAGATCCACCTTCGTTCCCACACCGGAGAGAGGCCGTTCAAGTGCAACATCTGCGGGAACAGGTTCTCCACCAAGGGCAATCTCAAAGTCCACTTTCAGCGCCACAAAGAGAAGTACCCTCATATCCAGATGAACCCCTACCCCGTGCCTGAGCATTTGGACAACATACCCACCAGTACCGGCATCCCCTACGGCATGTCTATCCCTCCAGAAAAGCCGGTCACCAGCTGGCTAGACACCAAACCCGTCCTGCCCACCCTGACCACTTCTGTCGGCCTGCCGTTGCCCCCCACCCTCCCGAACCTCACCCCCTTCATCAAGACCGAAGAGCCAGCCCCCATCCCCATCAGCCATTCTGCCGCCAGCCCCCCGGGCTCTGTCACAAGCGACTCTGGGGCCCCCGAGCTGGTGGCGAGAAACCCGGGTGGGCTCCCGGAGGAAGCGGAAGGCCCCACTGCGCCCCCTCCCGGCGGCAAAAGCGAAGAGAGCGGTGTGGTCCCCAGCTCGGCCTCAGCCCCGAACGCCTGTGTGCTGAGCTCCCTGGCATCTGACGGTGGCCCCGGCAGTGCCTCGACTTTCACCAACCCTCTGTTGCCGCTCATGTCCGAGCAGTTCAAGGCGAAGTTTCCCTTTGGGGGACTCTTGGACTCAGCCCAGGCCTCAGAGACATCCAAGCTTCAGCAACTGGTGGAAAACATTGACAAGAAGGCCACTGACCCCAATGAATGCATCATTTGCCACCGCGTGCTCAGCTGTCAGAGCGCCTTGAAGATGCACTACCGCACCCACACCGGGGAGAGGCCCTTCAAGTGTAAGATCTGCGGCCGGGCCTTCACCACCAAAGGGAACCTGAAGACCCACTACAGCGTCCATCGAGCTATGCCCCCGCTCAGAGTCCAGCATTCCTGCCCCATCTGCCAGAAGAAGTTCACCAACGCCGTGGTCCTACAGCAGCACATCCGAATGCACATGGGGGGCCAGATCCCCAACACCCCGGTCCCTGACAGCTACCCTGAGTCCATGGAGTCTGACACGGGCTCCTTTGATGAGAAAAATTTTGATGACCTAGACACCTTCTCCGATGAAAACATGGAAGACTGTCCCGAGGGCAGCATCCCGGACACGCCCAAGTCCGCAGACGCGTCCCAAGACAGCCTGTCTTCCTCGCCTTTGCCTCTAGAGATGTCAAGCATCGCCGCTTTGGAAAATCAGATGAAGATGATCAATGCTGGCCTGGCAGAGCAGCTGCAGGCCAGCCTGAAGTCGGTGGAGAACGGGTCAGTCGAGGGGGATGTCCTGACCAACGATTCATCCTCGGTGGGTGGCGACATGGAGAGCCAAAGTGCAGGCAGCCCAGCCATCTCAGAGTCTACCTCCTCCATGCAGGCTCTGTCCCCATCCAACAGCACCCAGGAATTCCACAAGTCACCCAGCGCCGAGGAGAAGCTGCAGAGAGCAGGGGCAAGCGAGTTTGCCAATGGTTTGTCTCCCGCCCCAGTGAATGGTGGGGCTCTGGATCTGACATCTAGTCACACAGAGAAAATCATCAAAGAAGATTCTTTGGGAATCCTCTTCCCTTTCAGAGACCGGGGTAAATTTAAAAACACTGCTTGTGACATTTGTGGCAAAACCTTTGCTTGTCAGAGTGCCTTGGACATTCACTACAGAAGTCATACCAAAGAGAGACCATTTATTTGCACAGTCTGCAATCGTGGCTTTTCCACCAAGGGTAATTTGAAGCAACACATGTTGACACATCAGATGCGGGATCTACCATCACAGCTCTTTGAGCCCAGTTCCAACCTTGGCCCCAATCAGAACTCGGCGGTGATTCCCGCCAACTCGTTGGCATCTCTCATCAAGACAGAGGTCAACGGCTTCGTGCATGTGACTCCTCAGGACAGTAAGGACACGCCCACCAGTCACGTCCCTTCTGGGCCTCTGTCATCCTCTGCCACGTCCCCAGTTCTGCTCCCAGCTCTGCCCAGGAGAACCCCCAAACAGCACTACTGCAACACGTGTGGTAAGACCTTCTCCTCGTCAAGTGCCCTGCAGATTCACGAGAGAACTCACACTGGAGAGAAACCCTTTGCTTGCACTATTTGTGGAAGAGCTTTCACAACAAAAGGCAATCTTAAGGTACTTCACTCCATCTGCACCTCACCCACACCCACCCCAGCAGCCTTCTTTCTTTCGAGGCCATTGAGGGTTCATAAAGCACGTTCCCAGAGTCTTTGATCCAGACAGGCAGGGGGCAAGTTCTCACAAGAGAACCTGCTGCCACGTGGCTTATCTGGAGAAGTGTGGGTGCCTGTGCAGGTCAGGATCACGGCAGGGACCAGGGCAGGCTGCAGCCTGCTGAACGTCAGAGCGCCTTGAATAATTTGGTACCTAAGCGAAGCAGCGGCCTGGCCCTGTTGTCTCGCTAAGTGCACCTAATGAATTGCTCTACCCACCAGGTCAGACAGCCCCGCGTTGCCATGGGGTATTGATTAAAGACCTCCATGTGGCCTGTGTGCTGCCCATACCACTTAATAATTACAGTTCTCCTCTGTGTGGGCATCTATTTTTTTCATAACTCTGCAGTCCAGCGTGGTTTGTCTTTCTAAAAACAGTAACATCACCACTCTGCTAATGGGTATTATGATAATTGATCATACAACATTTCCTACTGATTCGTGTTGGAAAGAAAGCAAATATGCTTNCTGCAGTCCAGCGTGGTTTGTCTTTCTAAAAACAGTAACATCACCACTCTGCTAATGGGTATTATGATAATTGATCATACAACATTTCCTACTGATTCGTGTTGGAAAGAAAGCAAATATGCTTAAGTTCTAGAGCAACAGTTGAGCGCTCTTACTGTGTACATTTTTCTGTTGACAGAGTATTTCTCTAGAGATTGCTGCCAGTAATGTGAGATGAATAATTACTTTCAGGCTTTTTCGTTGCACGCACAGGCCCTCCATTGGGCAATCAGTGAGGGGCACTCTCTTTCCATCTGAAAAGGACATTTATAGGGTAAAGGGTGTCAGATACAATACTTGCCATGGCAATGAGAGTGGACATAACAATTCTCACCCTGGAAGGAGCTATCTGCCACTGACTGGCTTGCTCAAGGCCATTATCAGCTAAATACAGGTAATAAAAAAGGAGTAAGTAAGGCATCCTTTCCCAAGCAGGGGAGAGGTGGACCAGGGCTGCAGAGAGTGGACACTTTATTACTAGCAGACTGGAGTGGACGGTTCTTGTTACCCTTCCCACTGCCCGGCATATAATAAGAATAGACACTGCGGCCACTGGCCCTGTCAAGTGTTGGGATGTGAGCTGAGACAGATTCAACTATTAAGCTTCTCCCTTCTCTCTCCCCTTTTTTCCCTTCTCCCTCCTCCCCTCTCTCCCGCATCCCAGGTACACATGGGCACTCACATGTGGAATAGCACCCCCGCCCGCCGGGGTCGCCGGCTCTCTGTGGATGGCCCTATGACATTTCTAGGAGGCAATCCCGTCAAGTTCCCAGAAATGTTCCAGAAGGATTTGGCAGCCAGGTCAGGAAGCGGGGATCCTTCCAGTTTCTGGAATCAGTACGCAGCCGCGCTTTCCAACGGGCTGGCGATGAAGGCCAACGAGATCTCCGTCATTCAGAATGGGGGCATCCCTCCAATCCCTGGAAGCCTGGGCAGTGGAAGCAGCTCACCTATTAGCGGGCTGACAGGAAACCTGGAAAAGCTCCAGAACTCCGAGCCCAGCGCGCCCCTGGCCGGCCTGGAGAAGATGGCAAGCAGCGAGAATGGAACCAGCTTCCGTTTCACCCGCTTCGTGGAAGACAGCAAAGAGATTGTCACAAGTTAAAGGCCTCCGTGGAAGACAGCAAAGAGATTGTCACAAGTTAAAGGCCTTCCGGCTGGAGAGAGCGCATCCCCCACTCAGAAGGAGACCCACGGTTGCCTCCTCCTCCTTGCCCTGCCGCCCGCCCCC